>VYZU01082228.1:0-53067 GCA_013401355.1 Ceyx cyanopectus | reverse complement strand
GCTGGCCAGCCTACCCTGCTCTCCTGGAAGCCATTTTCTGTCCCTGAACTTTGATTGTGAGGAACAGGTTATTGTCTGGCATTTGAGAAGGAGGCTGTGCACGAGCACTTGCTGGATCGAGGTGCCAGCTCTTCTCACAGCCAACGCCAAAACAAAACACATTTTTTTCTCCTAACAGTTGCGTATGATTTCAATGCAATCAAGTGCCTGTTCATCTGAATCCAGGAAGATGCTGTGAGAGGTTATCTGATGAAAAACACCATCTATAGTCTACTGCGCCCATCATCTAGAGTCTGCACACAGAGAAAATTTTGTATTAGTTTTGCAGAAATCAGAGGAACCTTTTTTTTTTTTTTAAATTTAAACCTGAATTCACCCCACTCAAAATAATGTTTAAAGTACAGTATTAATGAAAAGCTATGCTCGTAAAAGCAGAGAATATGGGCGTCAGCCAGTGTAATAAAGGTAATGTAAAATTCATAGAAAGTTGATGTGTGGCATGTATCAGCTCTATTACACAGGCTGTGCATGCACATGCATGATATCCAGGACACCTTCTTATCATGTTTAATTATATTAGTACCTACTGCTCATCTATAACCTGTATAAAAGCAGCAAGGCAACCATTAGAAATAAGAGACAGAAGGCAAAGCAGAGAACGGAGCACAGCAGTGGCCACTCTCTCATGGCTTGTTTTGACATGCTTGCATAAACACATATAGGACAATTTTTTATTGTTTTTTATTTGGTAACAACCAATGAAAAAACCCCAAGCTTTAAAAAATCCAATCACATTTTTCCATAAAGGAAGAAGCTGAACTGCTTATGGCTACAAAAACAGAGGAGATTGTATTAAAGGACTGTGAATCTAGACCTCTTTGTTGTGTTCGTAGGGATTTTCAGGGTGATTTAGTGTGGATTGATTTGCAGTTTATTCTGCAGCCATTGTTTGTAATGTGCTTTGCAAGCTCATGTACTCTGAACCTTAATTGTTCTAAATTAAACTATGGGGACCAGACAGAACACATTTCAATCAGAATTACAAAATATTGCACCAAATTCCTTTGGGATTCATAATTGCTTACTGTGTCTGCAGTGCTTGTATACATGAAGGAGGAGTGAGAAAGCATATTTAGGAAGGCATTTTACTATAATTTAATTTACCCCTTTCCATTGGTAAAGCAAACAAGGTCAGAGATATTGGCAGAAACAAGGAAGTGAAGTTGTTCGTACCCTGCTTAAGCAACTGCTTGTGCATAATTCTCTGTACAGGACATGGCAGGTAGAAGGGTGCTGTCAGCAGTGAATGGCTGGGTACTGACTGCGATCACAATGACTCTGGCAGATATAGAAAGTAATAAAAGCTTACTTGGGATAGCTTCAGAGAAAGGAGCAATATAACTTGCATTGATTTGAGCAATTCTGGGTGAAAGAAGCTCAGATATCAGTAGAGTTGGAGCCCTTTTAAGCCAATATGCCTTTAGTGAAAGAGCTCTGTAATATTTGCTTGAAAAATACCTTTGTGTATCTTGCTAGGACTGACCTGGCTCTTGGAGAGTTGTCAGCCAAGGCAAATTCTCTTCCCCCCACCTCCCTTTTTTTTCTTCAGATAATTGCTTCCCCTGCTGAATTTCCCCTGAAGAACCATGGAGAGGCATTTCTGTTAAAGAGGTTATACATTAAGATCTAATCTGGGAGGAAAACCTTTGGTGAGGATAAGAAAGAAGTGTGAGAATGCAGGAGGGGTAGCAAAAGTAGGGAGAGGTTTGGGGGAAAAGAAGGTGATGTCAGTGGAAAACCCATGGCCATAGGAAAATGAGGGCTCAGGACAGCTCTGCCTCGTAGAACCAAACGTCTGGCCTGCACAAAATACTTCTCCTTAGGGTACCAAAGCCCTGATAGAAGTTTCCTTTTCTGATCAGCACTAAACTGGGTTAAAATTGTAAAAGATCATCATTTTTGGAAATTACCAGAGGAAAATTCTTTCTGTGCCTCTGTCCATCAAGGCAGAGAGTGTCTGCTCCAGAGCCCACGAGCACCTTAGCATCCCACGCCTGGAACTGGGTCATCATCATTTTAGGCTTTATTCTACATTGCTATTTGGGTGATTTGAGCTGGGACCTCCCAGCAGGAGCCTTCTCAGCAGCTCTGGGGGCAGAAGCAATGTCAGGATGCCAGTCTACTCCAGGCTGTGCTCAAGGAGACCACCTGAGCCTTCCTGGGATGAGCAGAGAGGGAAAGAGGGGTCTCCCCAACTCATGGGACAGGTGGTGTAAGGGCTCCTGAGATGGTCCCTGAGTAACAGTGAACTTCTGTGGCAGGAGTAAGGAAGGAGAGGTGATGAAGGACAGAGACCAACAGGCCTTGACCTTGGCCCAGGGGTCAGATGCTGTTTATACAGCCAGTGCTTGGAAGGCATAGTGATTTTGGGGTGGGAATTCAAGTCCTTTGGAAGCTCACAAGTATCAGTGCCTCTTCCTGTCACTTCTAGTCTACAGAAATACAGATCAACTGAACAGCAGCTTGACAAGCTCTGGAAAGTCACAAGTGATTTGTCAGAGCTTTTTTGCTGGGCGGCCACTATGAGCAAGAGCATATTTAGGCACCGTATGTGTCCCTATTTATCCAGTGCACCTGTGCTTCCATGCCGAGCCTGAAACGAACCCGCTCATACTCAATTTAGCGTAGCAGTCTGAATGAGTTAATTTTAGTCAGTCCGTGATTGTTATTGCTAAGATCCACCACTGCTCTGCATTGCACAAACATTAAAATTAGCGTGAAGATTGACAGCCCTTTTCCGGAAAGAATAAAAGTATCTGCACATTCATGATGAATATAAACAGAAAGGTCAAGACTCAAAACCCAGCAGTCACCTATATAGTCTCCAAACAGTAGATGGTCTCATAAGGTCACAACTCATTTAAGCCAAATGCTTCCTATGAATGCTCTGGCAGATGTATGTAAGTGAAAGGCTTATTTATCATCAAAGACTATGCCCAGATATAACTTTATTGAAAACACTAAGTTTTCACTCTTGTGTTTTAATTTAGACTGCCAAATTAAATTCAATGGTATTAGAGGAATAGATTCAAATGGTCAGACTGAGATAATGACAACTGAATTTACCACTTTCAGTGCCTGCAATGGCCTGACTGCCTCTTTATGTCAGTGGTTTTCAATCTCTTCAATGTTTAAACATATTAAATCTCCTACTGGAGGTAGGGAGCCTTACACTGAAAATTTAAGCCCATCGACAATAGGTTTGCTACCCCTGGTTATCTTTTATAGCACTCTCACTCAGAGTGCTTGCACCACAAGCAAAAACAACACTGACTGAGCTATTTACCCAGCCCTCCTTCCCATGGTAGGTGGATACCCCAGTCACTATGAATTTGATGTGAACTGGAAAAGTTCTATTTTTCCCACTCCACCCACTCAAAGAGGAGGGTATGATTTTAAAACCAAATAAACAGAAAGAAAAGATTAGTTGCCCAAATCCATCCTTATGAACCTACTTAATGTAATAAATAAATAAATAAATACATACATACATAACCCAGTAACTCTTGTTATCAATATCCAAGGGCAGGCCAGGATTCTCAGTCCCATTTATCCTTTCTACCAGTGATTTGATCTACTGAATCCTTACTCACAGAGTTCAGCGTTGAGATTTGGCTTATCTATTTTTTCAGAGTGCAAATGAAGACAGACAAGATGTGAATTGTAGGGGCAAAAGTGAGGTAAGAGCAGTCATTCATAGCAGAAATAAGGTTATCTCACCCAGAGATTTCAGCTTTGGTGCTACTTCAAAAATACCACTATATGAAAGACTTCACTAAGAACCAAAATCACCCTGTGCATTTAAGGATTCTGTCTTTATGGGATCTCTACTGCACAATGCTCCAAAAAAGTAAACTCAGTTTTGTTGCAACTGGCTTATTTAGAGAGAGGCATGAATACAGCCAACTGCACAGAGAACTGCTGTGTGCCCTGCTGGTAACCAAATGAGATGGTGATTCAGTGATTTAAAAGAAAGAATTTCAGTGGGTCCAGCACAGTGTATTTTCTGTGTGAAAAAATACCAGTGTCACACAACTGATGGTCCAAGCAGAAAGGAAAAGACTTGGTAGGCACAAACAGAAATCCCCCTTCCAAAGGACACGCCTGGTGTTCAGAGTGCCAATCCCACCTGCACTGCCAGGCACACAGGACAGTATCTGGGTAAATAAAATATATACCAATTACCAAACTGTTTCCTTTTCTTTCCTCTAGCATTGCTATTAGGACAAAAAGTGAAAAATATTTTTTTGGGAGAACAACTCAGCAGCTACAGTTTCTAAGGAAAGCTTATTATTTGCACAGCAAAAATATAAACAACCTTTTATTTGTCACTGCAGGGAGAAGAAGAAATATGATTCCTGTCTCCTGGCTCTTCTTCAGCTGTGCATTTTGTCCAGTTGTGTCTTATCACGTTAGTGAAAGGAGGGTTTCTGCTTGTTTGCTTGCTTGCTCCCCCCACCTTGCTTGCTCCCCCCACCTT
Source organism: Ceyx cyanopectus (assembly GCA_013401355.1). Lineage (NCBI taxonomy): Eukaryota > Metazoa > Chordata > Aves > Coraciiformes > Alcedinidae > Ceyx > Ceyx cyanopectus. The sequence continues at coordinate 48,527 of VYZU01082228.1, read as the reverse complement.
TCTTCCTCTCTCTAGCTCTTTTTTTTTAATATCTCCTTGTTCTTGACCTTACCTCTTGCTCATGTAACATCTCCGTTTTTAAATGGTCATTCACTATCACCATTTCTTTTGGGAAACGCGTTTCTAAGCCTAAGCATACAAGATTATAGCAGATTTCTTAGCTTACTGTGTAGTGTGTTTCCCATGTGATAGCTTCTCCTCAGGAAAGCTATTCTTTCATGCAGCCATAGCACCAGCATTGATCAGTGGAAAAGTTCAAGGCAGCAACTCATCAAGCACAGCTTCAATACTAGATTTCAGACAAGGTCTGCAATAAATAAGACCAGTAACAAAGCATCATATTTCCTCCTTACACAGAAAACCAACAATGACACAGTTCTAAATTTCAGAATATAGGGACATTTTCTTCTCTGCATTGGAGCAAGATGAAAGGTGGAGGTATACTCCCTTTTAATATAAGCTATCTTTAATTAATAATGAATTTTAAGAATGTTAGGCTTTGAAGTGTGCCAGCATACCATTTTAAATGCAGAGTTTCTTACAGTATGAGATATTTTTTTTGGTGCTTTCACTGAATAGGACTTTGCTGTCTGAACACCGTGATGTTATTGAATATGAGTGTTCAGAATACATTATTCTGACCTCGGTGTTAGTTACTGTTAGTTATATATTTTTAAAAATATAACAATGGTTCCAAGATTTCAATGTTAGCTAACAAAAAAGAACAATCTAGTGCTGTAAGCAGATAGGAAAAAAATCCAAATAGCAGTGAGATAAAAATAAATATACACCCTATGAGGCCCTCACAGATTATTGCTATTGATTTCTTTCCTGGAGACGTGGAAATGTTACCAGATGGGGTGTTAGGCAGTAAGTGTGTGGGTGCAAACGCAGTTTATTGCTTGCTGTCTAAAAATCACTGCAAACCTTCACAATTCTGTTTGGCTGTGTCATATAAAAAGGTAAATTTTTTTTGCCCTGCACCAGTCCTTATAAAAAGCTACATGACATGCTATAGCAATGAGCATACAGTAAATTTGTCTCTTAGGAAGAAAAGATCAACAAGGGAATTAAACGCACACAGATACATGCACACACTTCCCAGGGACTGTAAAATGCTTTGCACATATTTGAGTATGTCATCTCGGTCATATGTCTGCACTATGTTGATTTAAATTCAACTGAAAGATTAAACTGATTTATTTCATGTTTTTTGTCTTTTATTTCTGCCCGGAACATTGGGCCCTGTCCTGTATTTTATGCTTATGGGAGTGCTAATAAGATTTGCTGTAGGTTTCTAAAAGTAAGATACTGGAGCTGGAGTATAATGTGCAACTGTGTCTGACCCCCTCGGGGATGCACCCATTAAAAAAAAACGGCTGACCTTCTGTCACTTTCTTCCTCCTCCCTTTTAATGATTCCTTCTATATCCTTTTGAGAAGATCTTTACAGCCCTTTGACCCCTGTTAGAACAGGAAGACTTAAACAGCTAAAAGTACCCTCAATATCAGCGGTTGCCAACAAGAGCTCAGGAGGCTTTTTAGGAAATGCCAAAAGACAATAACCTACATTTTCAATGCATTTAGAGACAGGTCCACATTCAATATTGTGTAATTCCTCTTTCGTTTTCTTTAGGGCGACACGTGCCCACACGGAGCTGCTGACTGACGGTACAAACACATGTTGTGCTGCTGCTTTTGCAGCAGACCCATTTTTAATGCCAAACCAGCAGATCTCTGCTAATTGTACACGTTATGGTGCTTCTCATTTAGCCTTCAGAAAAACGGGTTTGTGTGCCTTGGAAGGATCAAGCGTCTCTCTTTGATCTGGCAGCAGTGCCCATCTCCACCTGCTCTCCACCAAATCTCATGCCTTGCTGCTTCCTGACCCTTGTAAAACCCTCCACCACCCTGAGCCCAGCAAATGCCACTGCACTTGGTGAAGAGAAGCAGTGCAGCAGAACCAGGTCATGCCGAGCTGAAACCATCAAACCATCCTTTGCCTGGTCTTGATGGGCATTTCTCAGGTGGTGAGGAACATGCTGGCAATCTGTAGCAAACAGATTGGAGCTCACAGCTGGATAACAGCTTGTTACTGAGCTCAGCCCTAGGCAGGAGCATCCGGAGGGAGGAAGCCTGGATGGAGTGGATAGAACAATGCCGAGATGAAACCCAGGGGTGAAAGTGCCTTTGCAAACAATAGGTTAAGGAGGCTCTATCAGAGATGCAAAGAATACTTTCCTTTGTGCCTTTCTATAATACTGTAGATTCTCCTCCCTGACTGTGGCAGAGCAGCCTCTTGATTCTGCTCTGAGCCTCTGCTCAGTTCAGGTCAAGCAGGAAGATTCATCTGAGCAGGGCACAGCTGATGAAATGGCCAGTGCTGATCTGGGGCTGGGGTGCTGAGGAGCAGCAATATGATTGTGGAGTAAAAATCACCTGGGAAGTTGCACAGACTATTGCAGTGATATTGTGCAAACTCATTAAAACAATGATTAAGCAACGTGATGTAACCATCATCTAAAATTCAGGGGACTGTTTTGGAATAACACATAATTGAACAGAAACTGAGACAGAGTCCCTATGCTTCTTTCTGTCTGATCTTTGGGGACATTAACAAGAGCTGAAGCTGTGCTTCAATTGACCAGGCCCATCTTGATAAGAGTTTGCAAAATGTTTTCTAGTATAAGCAAGCCCCTGGGTTGTAAACACATTCAAGAAAGAAAGTAAAACTTGAGTTAGACTGAGAAAATTAAGTGAACGAGGATGTGTAATATAAAGGTATTTCAGGAAGGACAACTAAACACAGTCACTTAGGTTTCTTTTGGTATCTCCCAAGACTGTAGTTTAATGTTGGTTGCTCGCAGCACGTACTAACTTTGATAGCTCAAGCAGCTTTCGGCTGAAGTGATTTAAAAGAATTTATCTTGATGTAACCATGCTTGCATACTGAAATGGAGTTCAGCCCCCCCTTTGCTGCTGAGAATGAACATACTCTTTTAAGCATACAAAACAACTGTCTATGGTCTGTTTGAGCAATTACAGTACGGAGACTGAACTGCCATGGATGACCTTATTGGGTCATTTGTAGACCAGTAGGCTTGGAAAATTGATGAAACTAGTCTTCAAGGTAGAGATTTCAGAGACATTAACAAGGAGACCCTCATATGAGTGATGTTCAAACCCTACAAAACAAATGGCCATGAATATAATTGGGCAATATCCCACATAAAGTATGATCCTCCAGACAATGAGCTGTTTTATATACAACTCACCTTAAAGAAATGAGACCTTTCTGTTTACATGTTTGCATGACCTAGTGACCAGTGCAATAATAAACAGGTAGCCTTGGTGTCACACTGACAAAGGATGAAACTTAGTATAGTATTTTCCATAGAGAAACTCCCACGAACTCAGAAACACAAGTGGAAGGGCAGCATTTCATTCTGACTTCTGAAGACTCTGTCAGGCATACAATAAATACAGATCTAGAAGTTAGCCTTGTTTCTCTTAAAAACATTACTAGTGAGATCAGTTATGTCCCTCTTTGTGAATTTGCAGATCTGGCCAAGGGCAGTAATTTTATAATTTCCAGTGAAAAAAGTAGCAGCCCCAAAAAGGGGAAAAATAATAATAATAAAAAAAAACGTAAAATTTTCCTTCAAGCTTCTTGCTGCAGATGAGAAATGAATCAGAACACAGGTCTGATCAGCCTCTTAGGCCAAAACAAAGCACAGCCGAGAGTCCCCAGCTCTTGCTTTGTCCTCTCCGAGGCGCTGTGTCCCTTGGGGACCAATTGTGCAGTTCAGAGTCCTTTTGCCTGGTGGCCTGTCATGGAGTCTGCTGGACTATAACTCACAGCTGCCACTTCAGAAACATTTTTTTTTTGTTTGTTTTAATTTGTTTCGTACCCACGCACGTGTGTGCACATGCACACAACATAGCTATATAAGAGCCTGGCTTTGTGTTTTCAAGAGGCCTGGAGTGCTCAGGTGTTTCATTGTTTTTCATGCATTAGCTTCAGAGGGCTTCAGGAGAAGAGGAGTATTTATTTATGGATTAGATTGACAGAGTACTCCCTACAAGTGCTCCAGATTCAACTCTATTGAACTCGATGCACTTACACAGAGGTCCTGATCCTGCAGAGCAAGGGGAACCCACCCCAGTGATGTCCTCAGTCCAACCATAAGAGTAAGGTTCAAGTGTTTGAGGACTGGAGCTCCAACTTCTAAATATCACATGAAAATAAATGTCCTGTGATTCTCACTGGCTCCCAAAGCTGTAAATCTTTAAAGTTTATCATGAAATATTAAATAAGCAAAGCCAACACTTCAGTCAAGAATGAATCTTACACTCTGCTCAAACCTTCTAGCCAAGAATCTTGATGATGTGCATAAGTATTTGGAAATTATTAGTATTTGGACACATTATAAAGCACTTGTTAGCATAGAAAAGAAAGGATGTTCTCTGAATTTGCATCAGTACTTAACTAACAAAGAGTCACCAAATCTTAGATTTCTACTAAGTGCATAAATCTTGTATATCAGACAGAGTAGCCTTCATGTTAGCAATAAACCCCCAGCAGAAGCAGTTCGTCCTGTGTAATAACAGTTGCTTGTTAATGAAATCCATCCTTCGAAGGAGTGATTTTAGAATTCTGCAATAGCCAATGAAGATTACATGCAAACATTATGGTCATTTGTTATCATTATAAATTGTGATAATGTCATGGCTGACTTACAAAGATGATGACCTGAAAGGCCATGACATTATGACATTACATTTTATCAATAATGAAAAATTGCTTCTTTTGCATGATTGTACCAGAGGTGAGCCAGGACCCTGGAAGGCTGCTGCTTTATGCAGACCAGTCTCAGTGCTAGAGAAGATAAAACAGACTGAAAAAGAAGTGTTTGGGGAGCACAGACTAACGAACTATAGCAAGAATAGAGATAGGAGAATATTTACCTCACAGTATTTAATTTGAATTTTTGAAGTCTTAGATGATATATCCCTTGAAGACAACACAGGGGAGATTCATCCAATGCAAGTAGCTTACAACAGGCTCCTTCTAGCACTTGGATAGCACAGTGAAAACCTTGGGGAATCAATGAAGCCCTTAATAGAAGACTTAGCTGACAATTCTGATTTGGTTGTTTTCTAATCCAGACTCTCTCCATTGCCTAGAGTGTCCCTCTGCCATGTACCTCAGACAATCACAGTACTCTGAACTGTCTGCCTTGGAGAGGTGGGATGAAGAGGCCATTATGCAGAGAAGTAATTTGAAATGAAAACATCCCAGCTATTACCACTGGTACCAGTGCTGTAATTTGACAGCTGCTCCAACAGCTGAAGATCTGGAGTCCTGGAGGACATGCAGTTTGGTCGTGCACAAGCCACAGCATCTCTCTTAACTGTACAGACACCTAAATGAGCCTGGGTGGGTATTTACACCTGTAATATAAAGTGTCAAGTCAAACCTCCAACCTCTTCATTGCAGAGCACAGGAGAGGAGAGCTCAACCTCCTGAGGAATCACAGGATGTGTGGTGACCTCTGCATCCTTCCTAGCACACTGGAAGCCCCAAACCACTTATGGATACAGCATGGTCCCTTCTGCATGCTTCCCACACAGCCTTACCTGCCTCTAGTCCTGAAGCACAACATGTATCTGAGAAGCTTGGTACATTGTCCCTCAGATGCACTGGCCTTGACACAGACTGCAAAGGAGACGCTACTGTGCAGCCTCGGTGCTGCCACCTGCTTCTTGCCAGCACCAGAGAACAAATTACTCTCGCAGTCACCAAACTGCTAAAATCCTGTGTGCCACTATCACCTGCACTCCTGCCTGCTGTTGTTTTACTGTAAGAGCACTAAGTCCCCAACAGGATCTCCCATCACCTATATCACCTACCCCCTGGCCTCTGCCCCATGGCCAACCATTGCTGGCCCTGGTGCAAACACATGGGCTTTGCCCCGTGCCTGGTGCAGGTCCTACAAGCAGCAAAGGCAGAGTCTGCACGCTCCTGGTTTGAAGTGAATAGGGGCTATAACCTGAGTTAAGGCCCCACTATAAATTCTTCAAGCTCCTGGAGTGACAGTGTATTGTGGGAGAGCAGTTAAGGAGCAGGACTGCCTGCCTCTCAGCATCGCCTCTTCCATCCCCACCATGCTTATGGACATGGTTCTGTGCCCCTCTAAGGTGAGGATGCCCCTATGGAAAAGTGTGTTCTCACTGTAGTTGTTTTGAGAACGTCAGCCAAAAAGCCATTGTGAATCTGTAGTAATATCTATGAGGACAGTTTTATGGTGAATATGAAAAGAAATGCCCATAGTCATTCTCTTCCACGTTACAGTCTGAATATCAAAACAGGAAAATTTTACTTGCTGTTTTGCCAAGGCCGTAATTTTCAAGTGGGTCTATGTGGCAATGGCTTCTTAGTAAATCAACATATAGCAGGTTGTTTTTGCAGGTTGGTTGTTTTTAGTTTTTTTTTTTAAGAGCTTGACAAATATAATTTTAAAAGGTGGAAGCACTGCAGTACCTTTCCTGTTCTCAGCTGCACTTATTGTCTCAGCTGGCAGTAAAGAGTCAAATCCTGTACTTCACATGCATACCAAAATACTGCACTACACATATATACCATAGGCTGAAATCCCTAAAATAAGGACTAGAAGAAATCTAAAATCTTTACATTTGGGATGCGAGGTACAGTTTATTTTGGTTTGTCTTTTATGCAGGTATTTCATGTCAGGAACATTAAAAAATGTATTTATTTGATGCCATTTCCTCACTGTAATGGCTTTTGTACATCTTTATGCCACTGTTTTGAGAAACCTTTGTGGAAATTAAACACAGTAACACTTTATACCTGAAAAATATTACAGAAACTGACTTAATTCTAGCGGAAAGGACATGGGTAGAAGCAGTGCCAGACAGCTGCTGCCAGCACACAGTTCAGGAGCAGAGAGAGAGAAAAGCTTGACCAGCTTTCACCTAAGAGGTTCCCTTTTTGTGTGCATATGGGCTTCTGCTGGTGGTGTGAAATCCCAGGGCATCTGCCAAGACGAATTGCTTAATGTTCTCTTCTTTTCAAAGGTTCAGTAAGCAAAAGGGGTTATCCTGAGCAAGCTGCTATGACCATGACAGGAGCAAAACACCTCTGTGTATAAATTTGAAACCTTTAACCTCCTAACTGTCAAATTTCAATATTTCTGGTCACAGTGTTAAATGCACCCTAGCAATTTTATTGAAAGAGTTTTCAGTGTATCAGAATTGAAAAATCAAAGTTTGCTTTTATGTTTACCCAGTTAGTGAGTTGTTAAAAGAAGAATAAAACAAGGTGACTGCCAGCAATATTTTGTATTAGTGTAAGCTTTATAGCTCCAGCATAATATAATAGCATCCCTATTTTCTCTGTAACCTGTGACATACACTCTAAATGACTTACTGTTATTGATGCCCTAATATACACTACATCTTACTAATGATAAACAGACTGCACTTTGTTCAGGGTTCAAACTAGACAGAAAGCATACAGAGAACATACAGGAAAAGATGAGATGGCAAAAAACACCTCACCTTAAAAAAAACCAAAACGCTTTAAGTAAAAATCTAGTTTCCGAGTCCTTAAAATACCAGTGCTTACCTTACATCTTTGTTTTTAGTTGGCATTTTTTGCCTTTGCATATACAAAGGCTGTGACTGTCACTGAGAGGCACAGTGATCCTGTCTTCCCCTACACCCTTTTTGGTGTCTTTTCCTGCTCTGTCCAGTTTTGTGCATGAATCCTCTATCATTCCATCACAGGGACCTTTATGACAGTAGACGAGTGAAAGAGCTAATGGCTTTGGAAAGCCCTTTTCCTTTCAAACAGCAAGTAAATGTTATTAGAGATACGTGTGGCAGTGGTGGAGAAACCAAACTTGGAGCCATCCCTTCCAAGGGAATCACTTGGCTCCCTCTCCCTGCTCTGGTCAGTGCAGCCACTACCAGGAGCTTCAGCAGGGAGCACTGAGGACAATTTATGAATCCTCTACAAGGCAAAACCTTCTGAAATGTCATCACTGGCATCAGTTACGACTGCAGGGGCTGCTCCTCACTGCCAGGGCACTTATGGCAGCCCAGCCTGCTCTCTTCACAGCCCCAGGGGTGGCTGCTGCCCAGGTGGCATCGTGTAGCTGCCAAATGCTGAGCAGCACTTGCACAGATGCCCGTCCTGTGCTCCTGAGCTGTGTTGGAGTCAGGACTGAATGTTTATCATTAAGCCTTGCTGCCAAGAAGAAAATTTATTTTTGGGCAACAAGAAGATTACAACCCAACTTCTGATCTGCTGTGATCCCATTTTACACTGGGTGACTGTTGGCTTGACTTAAGTTACAATGCTTTATGTGGAGTAGATGTAATCAGAACAAGGCTTTAAGCACCTCTTTCTTCTGCAGAAGTGTCTCTGCCTCTGGCTTACAAGGACAACAGGATGGCAGTACCAGCATCGCTCAGGATCAGTGAGCAGAGACCTTTTGTAAATGGCATTTTCAGAGACAAAAGCAGAACTACACGACACTTTTGGAAGGGAATGTTTTTTGGGTTGCCAGCACAAATGCTTTGTGGATGAATGGATTGCTGAGCGCCAGGCACATGTTCCTCCTCCCCTCTTGACTAAACCATCAAGGGCATTTCTGCCCACAAGCTGCAAAGGGATTGCCTGTACAATAGCTCTGAATGGCTAAAGCCTGGTCCTCTCCTCAGCTTCTCATGGACACAGCCCTGCATGTGCAGTCAGGGTCTGCCTGTAGGCACACTTCATAACTGACTCCCAGGAGCCAGACTTTTACTTAAAAGGGCAGCAGAGGACAGGAAAACAGTCAACTCTCCTCTGCTAAATGCAGAGGAAGATGTTTCTCAGAGGGGGTGAGGAGTGTCCCCCTCCCACCTTCGCTGGGTGCAGGAGAGCTTCACCACTCTGTTCTCCCTTGTGCCCCCCAGGATACTGCACTGTTCCCTAAGGCATGTTAATTTTATCTGGAGGAGCCTCTAAATGCAGCAGGGTGTATTTTCTGGTGAGCAGTTTTTGCTGTCTGTGTTTCTCTTTCAGGGCTGTCTCACGTGTTCTGTAAGCTCAGCCCTGGCTGGGGGGTACATCATGGGAGGTCAGGATTGGCATGGTGATGCTCAGGAGAGCCCTGAGCACAGGGATCACCCGTGTGCTGAACAGCTTTACAGGAGCCTCCTGCAAGGGCACAGACAAGATGTTCTGCCCACACAGACACAAACCCAGTCCCCCACCTGATTCTCTGGGGATAGGGTTGTTCAATTTATTTAAAGGAGCTGCCATCACTGGCAGCTGGGGAAAGGTACCTTACTGCCCTTTGACCTGTAACTCAGCTTGAAGAAAATGTAATGTTTGCATCTTCAGAGCTCCTGTTCTGAAGACACAGAGAGCAGAAGATAACAGAGATGTTGAAATTCACCTGTTAAACTAAAGATGATTTCCATGGTAAAAAATGTGACAATTGCACTCACATTTGCCCAATTCCACATGGAGTCATCAGTTGACAGTTCAGGTAGCTCCATCCTACTGGGGTGGGACCTCCCGTTTCACACTTCTGCCAACCCCTGATGATGCCCACAGTTTTGCTAGGAAATACATGGAGTCTTATTGGATTTCATACAACTCAAAATATCAACGTAACCTGAAAAGTACTGATTCTGACATTCTGATCAGAAAAAAAAAGATCGTGAGATTTGACCTTAATGGCAGAAAACACAGAGAGGTCTCATATTTAAAAAACAAAGTGCAAAGAAATGGTAGTTCTAGTTCTGTCAAGAAGACACTCTTGGGCCATTTAGTCCTAACAGTCCTTTGAAACATGTTATTCAAAAAGGTATTTGAAGTTCTTACCACATTCAAGAACTTGCTTAAAATGTTCCTGGCTTTATCTGAAATCTGCTACTAATTGTAATTGGTTTGGTCTGTTGAAAAGCAGGAACCAGAGCCTACAGAAAGTCCTTGCATTTAGCAACATTTTCTAAATGTATTGTGACAGTGAAAGATAAACTTCATAAAGGGCTGTCCAGTGCCTATTTATTTGCTATGAGTTATAATGAAATTTGTGCCTTTCAGTCCTAAAAAGAGTCTTCAGTGGAAAACGTGCCAACTGATGACAAACAGACTGCAAGTAGGTTCTCAGGCAGGAAAGTGTGTGCCAGTGATAAGGGCACTGGATGGGATGGAGGAGACTTGAGATCTATCCCATGCTTTGCCAGAATGAATGGGGTGACACTGGCAAGGCCACTGAAGCTCTGGGTGCCTTCTGTTTACTGTCTGTAAAGCACCAGCAATGAGGAGGGGTTTCTCAGAGCACTGCTCAAAGGACAAGCATTGCTGCTTTGCAGCTCCTCACTTTGTGCTTTTCCAGGGACACAACTTCTGCTGTTGCTGCCCTTGTTTTCAAAACATGCAATAATCTCAGTTTGGTCAAACAACAATAAAATACTATAATTTTAACCATGAAATCAATAGTCATGAAAATGGCCCAGGCTCATTATAGCTCTCTTGGGGAGTTTTCAAATAGATAAGGACAACAGCAGAACACTGAAGCTGAAGTGGATCAAGTACTAATTGTAAAAAAAAGACGCAGTACAATTTTTATGACTAAATGTGGGAATATTGCTCAGTTATGACACTGAAACTACATTCCTTGTTCGTAAGTGTTTAGGTAGATTATGATGTTCCTTAATTTCAAAACGTTCTCAATTGTGGCTCAAATGATTGTTTGGTGTTTGTCTGCTCTGTTGTGGTTAAAGTCTTCACTGTACAGTGGGATGCAAGGAACAATACCATGTTTCTGCTGTGTAACACAAACACAAAGCCAAAGCCCCATATCCACTGACCACTGGCTCAAAGCCATAACCAAAAAAAGAACAGTTGGTGCAAGCATCCCAAAGACAAGCTGTGGCTGAAAAGTATAAACAGCATTATGGAAATGTTTTAAAATAACCACTCCCATTCTGTATATTTACAAAGATTCTCTTCAGTTCACAGTTTCCATAGCAAAGAAACACTGCATCTCAGAATATGGTTGTTCTCTACCAGCACAGCAACCTGAACTTTGGAGAGGAAGAATGCTGTGTGTGCAGTGGGCCCGTGATTGCTGGGAGTTCTTTTGTCATGCCCTTAAATTGCTGGCATTTCGCTCATTTGTGCTGCTTCTATTCAGTTGTTGTCTGTGTGATTCAATTTACCATTTAGAGCCATTACCGTGTGTCATGAACTTTCTTAATCTGAAATGTGAGAATCTTCTCTTAAATACGGGGCTGATGAGAGGGATGTGTTGTGGGGGCAGGTCCCACAGGACCCAGTGAGGGGAAGGAGGTGAGATCTGGTGAGTCCTTCCAGCATTGCTTCCTTTTCTTCCTCCTCCCACCTCGCTGCTGCCTTCCCTCCCCAGTCCCCTCCTGTGCACGTATGGAGCCCTGTGGGTTCCAGGATGGAGATTGGGACCTACAGGACGCATGGGTGGTTTTCTATACCAGGATGAGTAAAAAGTGTGTTTATCACCAGTTAGAGCATTTGGACTTGGAACCGAAACATGGAAAAATTGAGCAGAATTTTCAATTCACTCATTCCAGCTCTGTAGCAGTATTGGCAATAACCAACAAGAACTATGTATCTGCAGAGGAAATTTCCAGGCTTGATTAATGCTGTTTGTCAGTTCAGTTGGGCAGACCGTGGCCGTGTGGTCTTGGAGCACAGTCCTCCGGGTGAGGCTAAAGGGGCTGTAAACAAGCTATGAAAGTTTAATGACATTCAAATATCTGAATGACTCTTCAAATGGTATGGTGGTTAGGAACTGTCCTGTACAGCTTTTGTTAAGAATTCACAGGGTTAATGACTAAAGAATGGAGTTCTGGTAATCAATATAGTCCTCTGGCTCTATTGATTGGAATCGCCTGCTTATTTTGCAGCTAAGAATTTTTAGCCCATTCAGAACAAAGACACCCTAGGGGACTGTTAAGTAAATAGGCATTTAAGACTTTTTCATTGCTAAGAAAGTGGTTAATTATTATTAGTGCTTAAAAGTATCAATTTAGACAGAACATCCCAATGAACATCGTAATTTCACTAGTTTTCGGTATGTTTCATGCAAATCCATGTGTACTGGAAGCTGTTTAGAAGTGTGTATCTATTGGGCTGGGCAAAGCCCATCACAAGGTGATGTTTCCACCAAGAAGGGCTGCAGGCACTAAGCATTTCTGCAGGGGACCTGCACACAGAAAAGGATCAGTTCCCTCAGACAGGTTCAGTATTTGTAGGGTGGTGACTGATAAACAACATGAGTACCCCAAGGAATCCTCGTCGATCTTCTGCTAAAAGATGACATTCAAATAGGTTGAGGATGCTGAGCTGCTCATGAGGGAGCTGGCCCTTAAATGTACAGTGCTCTTCTCCAGAGAAAATTCTTCACAAAACAGCTTTCTATTTCTCCACAGAGATAAAGATTTTCAGACCAAATTTTCAGAGAATCATCAAATGACCCAAGGCAGGTGCCAGCAGAGACAGCTCTGAGACAGAGCATGGGAAACCACAACTGGACACCCCTTGCCTGGCAAGCAGCATAGCCTATGGACTCTGGAAGCAGCCAGCACACAACTCCATTTGCTTTCGCAGATGTCAGATGGGGGGGGCTCAAAAATCCAGCCCTTTAACCAAGGATGTGAAACTATACAGTCAAACAGAGGCAGAGTCAGCTGCAGTGCTGCCATGGTCCTGTGCTCCTGCTCAGCTGCCTCCTGCAGAAGCCAGCTGCAAACACTTGGCCTTCAGAACAAACATGTCCCGTGAATTCTCCAGTTTTCACAGTAGAGTTGGAATCATTATCAATAACATTATCTTTTTACTGTGACACAGATTTTAACCTTTTTTTTTTTTTTTTCCATTTTAAACCAAAAGCTGCTTCTTGCTGAGCAGAGGAAGGAGTACAGAGCAGTGCTTCACCACAGAACTGCAGATCATGACACAGCTGCTTTGCATTTTGATGCCCCTCTGGTTTCCTTTGCTCTTTTCTTGTTCAACCATTTGTGCTTGTTACATTGAAAGCTGTGAATCCAGCGGATCAGAGAGAAGTTATCTGTTTGGGGCTGCAAGCATAGCTGAGCTTTTTCATCCTCCTTAAAAAATAATTCTCATAGCTCTTTTCAAGTATGAGCATTTGATAAAACCACAGAGCTCATGCACCAATCACCAGCTGAGCCATTTAATAAATACCACATTTTGTTTGTGATCCAATTAACAGCTTTTTCCCCCCCAACAATGATTTCCTATATACTTAGGATATGATATGCAATTTGGTAATATGTGGAAATGTTCATCACATTTGCATTCCCTTACACTAATCCTGTTTATAAATTCTCTTGCTTTCTCTCCCTAGGATTTAGAGTGGAGATTCCTGACTGCAGCCCACGCAGAGCCCTGGCTGGATTTTAGCCATAAGTGGTGTTTGCAAACCCATGAAGCAATAGAGAGAGGCAGGAGGGCAGCTGTATTCCTAGTTTTACATGCATCTTAATTTTGTCCCTAACTTGTACAACCGTACCCACAGTACTTTTGCTGTCACTATCCCTCCTTGGTGTACTGTTACCTACACCTGAAACCTCCATTTCTATTTGGTCCAACTCCTTACAGAGTTACAGCTTTACATGTTACTGAACACCACGAGGCTGGAGTGGGAGAAAATGAAGGAAGAGAAAGTAATGGGCTTCTCAAGTAGTTCTGAACCTTAGGGGAGAATCAAATTGGGAAGACAAATGGGAGGGAGCTAACACTGATTTTGTTTCCACTGTGGAGCATTGTTAAAATTACAAATGAAAGCCACACAGCACTTTGTACACCAAAGTCTTTTACAGGAAATAACAAAGATTCAGTCACACCATCACATTTGGAGAAATTTTGTGGGGAAAATTTCTGCACGACTTGAAATGGAGGAAGAACTTGAAATTTTTGATAGATTTTCTATTTCTACGTATTTGTTATGCCCTGTAAAGACCTATTGTGCTTTGCCAGGAATGTGATGCTGAAGGAATAGCTGTAAACAGTGCATATTGATATCGGATGTGTAGTCATTAAGAAAGGAAAAAAAGGAAGGCCCAGCACTAGGGAATTAATGCAATGTTGCCCAAGGGCTACATTCAAATACATTTATTTTTTTCAATTTGTAGTTTTAACAGTGCTGAATCCATCTGCTATTTTATTTTATAAATACTCTACCCTTCCTATTCTCCCAGGTACCTTTTTCCTGTCTTTTTATTGTTATTGTTGGTTTTTATTTTGTTTTTATTTTGTTAGCTTTTCACTAGAAGGTGTGGGATCTTCATGAGGTGTGGAGTCAGAGGGTATATTGGGCTGCCCTGTAAGGTAACATTTAACTTGGGACCCTGCAGAAATTGGGCTTTACCTTTGCAGGACCACAGAGGGAAGGAACTGTGCTGTGTCCTTTGAGGGGGAGGACACAGGGATCCTCTGCTAAATTTTTCTGCACAATTGTTTTTCCAAGGAAGAAAGCATTTGTGTCCTTCATGTCAAGCTGGGTTTTATTTTATTAGTCACATACACTTGGTGTTAAGTTACGAGTCTTGATAATACAGGAAAAAATACCAAACAACAGAACAAAAATCCCTCAGAATATGAAGAAATCCTTAACAAGTGTTTCTGTCTTACATTTTCCAAGATGACAGGTTAATAACTGATATGAGAAATGACATTATCCTAAAAATGAGTAAAGATGCTCCCTTTCTGTGGATAGCTGGAGTCCTGTGCCAGAGCAGCCAACCGTACAGACCAGACATCCTCTGGTCTCTAACAGACTGCAGTGGTAAGAGCATCATATGGAGTGACAGCTTCACACACACGTTATGAAAATCATGGCTATTTTTATTTGCATTGAAAATGGTGTTAAGCTTCTGAGGATCAAAGTTCTCTTCCAGGGCCTGCCAGAGATTCACTGTATGACTTTGTTCTGTCCCTACAGACTCATGTTGCTTCTGTTTCTCCATTTGTGTAACAGGGACAATGACAACCCCATTTGAAAAAGTCCTTTGACATCCCCAAACAAAAAGCAAAAATACTCATAATTGAGCTGTAATATGAGGTGATGATTTTTTACTAGAAATATCTCTCTCCAGTAATTATGCAAAATGTATTTTTGTGATTTGGTTATTTGCTGCTGTTTGTATGAGTTACAGAGCAGTCATCGTATACCCTGGTATTCAGAGTAATGCAACCTACTTACCAGAAATCCACCTAAGCAATTATTTTTCCTATCCATTGCCTGATTCTTTTTATATCAGCTGCAGCAGCTTGGAAAACCAAACAAATAACATTTTACATAGGCTTGTAGTCTATATTCAATTTTATCTGATTATTTTTAGCACAGTGATTTGAGAATCCAAATTACAGCTAAGAAAATGGAAAATTCATTTTACAACAATGCCTTAAGCTTCACTAGCATTTTAGAGTAGAACATTTCTGTGATGGCCTTTGATTCAATCCAGGCTGAACGAAAGACATTTCATCACCACAGAATGCATTTCTTTATTTGCCTTGGATCTATGATTCTGTCAGTATTGAGAGAAAAGAAAAATCAATGCTGCACTATAAACCTCGGGCAGCCCCTGGCCAACGTGGTCAGCATGGTGTGAGCAAAGGAAATGGCAGGGGAAAAAAATTGACCGCTCAGCAATAGTGTGGCACAGTAACGGACAAAGCTCTGGGCTAATAACAGCTTGCAATTACACATGGAAAGCCAAAGCTTGTAGGGCATTCAGTACGAAGGGGATGTAATACAATTTATTGAACCACCGGTTAGAGTTCTGCAGCTTCTCAATAAAAAAAAAAGAAAAAAAAAAAGAAAAAAAAAAAGAGCTGTGGACCTCTACTGCTTAAAAGACAGACTTATATGGTGCCAGCAGGGGAAGGAGACTTGAAGAAAGCAGAAATCCCTTCCTTTTTTATGGCTTGGATAGTGAGCATGGGAGAATGTAGCCTATTTATGCTTTCTAAAAATATACCAGGCAGGCTTACAGGACCAGCCCGTGCTGCTGCTCTGGCCACATGCATCCCCCTGTGCGCCGGAGCGGACAGATGCAGCCAGGCACTGTGCTTTAATGCATCTACATTTTTAATGTCTACGCTGGCAGCACACCCTATGGAAAAGAGGCAAATTGGCATGACAAAGACCTTCACGTTACAGTTTGCTTTACAGTTATGTACCTAAGAGAAGCAAGGTGTTTCTGTAGGGGAAAGTGAAAGGTTAAAATACTAGTAAAACAGAAGTAAAAATCTTGAGCTAAAAAGAGGAATAATTGATGAGTGTGTTCTTGAACAGACAGAAATTAAGACTTTCAACTAAAACCTGGTGGCTTACAGACTTCAAAGGAAGTGGCTGCATTTTCTGGTAAGTCTAGCTTCAGTAGTGAAGACCAGGGCTGCAAACTGAGGCTGACTCCCTTCTTCCCACCTGTGATGCCCTCTGCCACGTGGGACACCTGGGGATGCTGCGCCACTGCCCACAGATGAGGGCACAGCCTCAGACATGGGCACTGGCTCCACTAGGGTTTGTGCATCCACCAAGAAGGAGCATGGTTTGTTAGGTGCGAGAGGTTAAGAGTAGTCTAGGGAAAATACTGTAACCTGCACACCAAGTGTTTCTATTATTTGTGCTTTCAGGGATAAAATACACTCTACAGATGGTGATGAAGAGTTTTGTCACTTGATTGTATGAAGACAGGATCAGTCCGATGGCCAGAGGTGCCACCTGTTTCCCAGGATCAACAGAAGCCCTGGTGCTGGCAGGGCTGGGCCCAGCTGGGAGAACTCGACAGCCTTTGGGAAGAAGCACTGGCACCTCCACTTAGGGAGCTTAGAGAGCCCTTGATGTGGCTGGGACAGAGCTTGCCTTGGAAAAGGTCTTTTTCTTTCTCTGTATGAAACCAGCCTTTGATTTTTTTCTGCCCATGTTTGCATAAATGCAGATTTACCAGAGAACAAATTATCTCTTCACATCATTTTGGGCATTTGACAGAATTGCTACCAAAATAGTGGCAGGTTTCTCAAAGCCATCAGAGTTAGGATCCACCTTTCCCCCAGAGTCAGTCAAATATAGCAGGAATTCTACTACCCAACTGTCAGATCCTGCACTTCCTGGGGGACCCTGATCTTTGTGGTTCCATGTGTATCTTGCAATTGCCTGGCCCCATGCGTACATATTGCTAAGAAACAGGGTTTCTTAAATTTTTGGCTGATGTTCGACTCCTAAGCACTAGCATGATGTGGTAAAGTGTGAATTGAGAACACAGAAAGAACACAGAAAGAACAGCTACAGCATGTCTAAATACTGTGCATTTTAATTGAAGACATCAGACTCTCATCACACTGCAATACAGCTACAAGACTCCATCCTCAGTAATAAGTAACGTGACCAGAGGATCTAGACAACTTGTCTAACCATTGGATGCTATCCCAGTGACAATCTGGCCCAGACATATTTTTGTTTTATCTGAAATTTCATTTCTAGAATCTGAGCCTAAATATTTCACCCCATCATCTTTTGACATCATCCTCCTCGCTCAGTGCAATTTACACGTCTGACCTTGCACTAGGCAGTTGCTCCTCCAGGTTTCCCTTGCATGGGAAGAAGGTTGCTGCCTGCACGTTACCTTCGATGACAAAATGCCAGGCTTATCACGTGAGAGGATACAAAAGAGCATCTTTTGTGACAATTATGGCATGGTTCCCGTGACTCTATTCCCTGGGTGATAAAACCAGCCAAGTACTGCAGTCACTCAGCAGACTCCTCACCCCTTATCGTAATTAAGTCCTTCTATATGACATGGCACAAGAGATAAGGGATTTGTATTTGAGGCGTGCAGGAATCACTGTAGTGAGGCAGTGCCAGGCACAGGGGCTGCAGCGTGCGGGATGCTCTGGTCAGCAGGATGCAGCTGGCAGTCCTGGCACGGAGGGGACCCCTCGCCGGTGACTTCTCTTTTGCAGCTACAGAGGCGGGGGAGGAGGATGTTGAGCGCTGACCATTCCCAATGTCACCTGCAGAGAGCCATTAGCCTGTTCAGCCCTCTATTCCTACATGCTGAATTAAATTAATCTAACAAAAACAGATGACCTGTGAGCTCAGCTTGCCTTACAGCAAAGTCAAATGGGAGCGAGGGGCAGCAGCGGGACGCGGCGGGAGGAGCCAGGCTGTCCCCGCAGCCCCTCGCTGTCGCCTCCCGCACATCGCCGCTTGTCACATCCACGCACCTCAGCCCTCTCTTGTCTACCTTGGTCTGGCTGTGCACTGCCCCCTCCATTACACACCCACGTACACACGCGCACACGCACAGCTGCTGACCTAGAGGTGTTAGCCACTCTGCAGCTGCCGTTCTTCTCACATTAATCTATAGAGATCAATGGACATTTCATTAGAGTAATCAAGTGTGGATGCATCCTGCATTTATATCCTGCACCTCCCCCCTCCCCACAACTGCTTTCACAGGCTAATTGGTCCTACAGCAAAGACTATGTGGATATTTTTTCCCTATAGATGAGTGTCAAGAACAGTTTTTTACTGCTGGTTGAAATACCTATCAATAGAGGAGTAGTATAAAAGCCTTCACCCATCAGGCTCTGTTGCTGATGCTAATAAATTATGCACTCTCTCACACACCCAACTCCCTTCTTTACACCTTTATCCTGTATGACTGCTTCATTTATGTTTACTGTGAGAAGAGAGTTAACCCATTGCATTTTCCTTTACAAAGACTGCAAAAATTAGTACTTCTCTCAGTTCCCAGTACACGGAGGAAAATCCTCACATATTTACATTTCACTGGTAACATTTTTATTTTCAGCCAAATCTCTTGATCTATTTTCATTTGATTCTTTCTCCTGGTATTTTGTGATTTATATGCATATTGGTATATAACCTCATGAAAGGTTTTTCTGCACCCTTTGTTGTCTGGGAGGGCATGCTCTCCTCTCTGCTCACCTCCGCAAAGACAACAGAGGTTAGTAGAGCACAGGGGGGGCTAAGAAAGGTCACAGGAGCTGCTGCGCCTAAAATGTGTGACAGGAGGCTGGTGACTGAGCAGTGTCCCTACAGCTGGGGGACCAGGGGCTTTGTTTGGATTGTCATTTGGCAAGAATGGGAAAATGTGATGGTAGTTGTTTGAACAGAAATTTTGGAAGTGAATTTTTTTTTTAATCATGGACTTTTCATTCAAAGTTAATTTTAAAAGCTTTTACAGGATGGTAAGCACCTAAAAATTAATCATAAAAATGGACAGAAGCTTCAGAAATGCCATTGCAGAGCAGAAGGCAGCCCAGGGAAGAGCAGATGGTGGCTCAGGAGTGCCAGGCCTAGACTGAGGTGCCACTGGAAGGGGACTCTTGGGACACAAGAAGGGAGGGCCATGCTGCATGGAGCATCCTCCATTGCTGCAGCCCTGCACTGGGTTCAGCAGCCCCAACAACCCTTCTCCAGGCAGCACTGAGACCAGGCAGGCCACAGGAGAGGAGAAGCCCATATGCTTTTGAACTAGAGGATCAGGCCTTGGTACTTGTCACGATGAAAGCAAACAATTTGCAAGAAAATAGGTCAGTTTGTTGAAGCCATTTTGATTGTTGTGGAGTAACACAGTTTGCCAAAAACTAGGAACCACTGACTTGAGTCACAAAAACGCTGCAGCAAAGAGGAGGGTGATGTGGAAGCTCTTTGTGTTACAGTCACCATACACAGTGCTTGGCCTGGGGACCCTCCAAGGAGGAAGACAGAGCCCAGACAGCAGCAGGGATGTCCTTCTCTTGTACTTGTGACCAACAGGCAACTGCACTTGCAGTTTTTGACCATGAGAAAGATGAGCTCATCTCCCTGCTGAAGAGAGGCTGAGAGAGCTGAGGCTCTGTAGCCTGGAGAAGAGGAGACTGAGGGGGGAGCTCAGCAGTGTCTGTCAAGATGTTAAGGGCAAGTGTAGGGAGGATGGAGCCAGACTCTGCTCAGTGTCATCCAGTGACAGGACAAGAGGCAATGGGAGTCAGTTGGAGCACAAGAGGCTTAGGGTCAACACAAGGAGAAACTTTTTCCCAGTGAGGGTGCCAGAGCCTGGCAGGGGCTGCCCAGGGGGGTTGTGGCGTCTCCTGCTCTGGAGACACTTAAGACCCGCCTGGATCTGTTCCTGGGTGACTTGGTCTAGATGATCCTGCTCAGGCAGGGGGGTTGGACTAGATGATCTTCTAGGTCCCTTCCAACCCCTAACATTCTGTGATTCTGAGCTGAATTTAAAACCTCTGTTTTGAGATAAAGCTAATAGTTCTGGCATGTTCTGGCATTACCCAGCTTTCAAGGCGTGTCGGACCTCTAAATAAAAAGAAGCATAGTGAAAGATACTCAAGTGAAAATATCTCTTCTTTGTCCTGTGTTTAGAGCTCCTAGCATGAGTTACATGGATGTACCCCAGGTGAGAGCATGGGCCCTTTGGCTGCTGGTGCTACAGCATGTTATCTGTAAAACGTTTGGACATACTGCAGGAATGTGGAATTCCTTCTACCTTCCAGACTTTTCCATGTGGCATGCAATTCTCAGTTTTCTGTAACGAATACTTTCTTTAAACTAAAGCCTGCTTTTTGCTTATGGCCAAATTCATGAAACTGCAATGAAGAAAAATGAACCTGCTGAAGGGGATTGACCCCAAAAGCACAAGAGCGGGTCTTTCAAGACTAATGAGAGAGTTTGCATTTGCGTTTTCTGCCATATCTCTTTCCTGAGGGCACACTGCATAATGCAAAAAGAACTACGTGAAAAGTTTGGTGCAGAGGTTGAAAATAGGACCATTCAGTATTTTACAAATATATGAGGTTCTCTTCCTCTTCCCCATCCCCCTCTCCACATTTTTTACTGTAAGAGAAAATGAAACTTGTGCTTTTCAGAGGAAATGACTGCTAAAGGTTAAAGGGTAAGTCTTCCTTACTGCAAGCATACTTTTTTTGCTAGCTGAATCTTAACCATGTGGCTAGCAGCACTCACACTGAAGTAACTGCAGAGAGTTTGGAAAAAGACTAGGGAAATAGAGGGCAAGTGCATCAAAAGAACTTCCAAAAATTGATTCCTCTGGTCTTTTTTCCTCTGTCACTTAAGTTCAGCCCATCTTCTTTTCCCTATTGCACATTCTGCTTTAGAAAGGTTATCATTATTCAGAGCTGGCAGGCATGGAACGGCACCAAGGAAGGGCAGTCCCTGCGCAAGGTGACAAGATCCTTTCTCCAGGGCTGCCAGGCAGCTACCCAAGAGGATGGTTAATTTTAGGGCAACAGGTAACTGAAGCCTTAACTTTTTGCTCTGCTGTGTTTGTGCTGCAGATGTGTCCACAGAGAAATATGATGTCACACTGGGAAGAGAGCAGAGGAAGGCAGGAGGCAGCTGTTGCACACTCCAGCTTGTCTGTGTTTGCTTTTGGGGTGAGAAAGCCCATTATTTGGCTCTTGGGGTTTTTGTTGGTGAAGGAAGCCACGGTGAAGCAATATCTGAACAGTCCTGAAAGTAGCTTCTTGGACATTTAGACATACTCTGTTTAGTGTAATGCTCCTAGGAAATATTTAACATCAAGTAAACACAGGTACTTATTAATATTAATGTAGAATATTAATTAATCGAGAATATTCCTGGGTAACAGTCTGCTACATTAAATACAAAATAAGATGAACAGAAGTCCAGTCAAAACCACACCTCCTGGCAGCATATTGTTTGCAAAATGCAAATGTGGGTAAGACTGAGCGTACAAGAAAAACTTGTCTCAATGAAGCATTTGCCCAAAGGCTGCAGGGTGGAACAGACAGAGGGATGGTTTGGGAATGCCTGTGGCTCTCCAGGCCAGGGCAAGCCCCGTTTGCAGAAGACTGCAGGTGTCAAGTCTCCTCTGGAGAGGTCCCCCAGCCACTCTAAGGGCCACTCCTGGCAGCTGCACCTGCCCCTTGGGGCTGAGAACCTTGCCTCCCAAAGCAGCATCTACACCTTGAAATTGCTCAACAGAAATGAAACATCCCAGGAACGACTGTTGCTGGTTTGGGGTTTCTCCTACCTAGGAAAGACTATTTTAATTTCCTCCTAATAAAGCTGAAACGACCCAAGTTTAAGAAGCTCCTTATGCTTTCATAAAGCAGATCTATAAATACATTTTGGTTTTGAGGTAAATCAATAAGTTCACATGAGAAAAAAACAAAGAGAAAGTAGAGTTTTTCTGAGTTTGGACTTCCTGCTATCTGAGCCAGTTAACAGGCTACATGGGCCCAGTTTCAGCTTTCACTGACACCACTGCACCTTTGTGCATCTGACCTCCGTGGAGCTGCTTTGATTTACCAGCCGCTGACAGGTGAGAATCAACCTCCAGCTATGTCTCAGCATTTCTCTACTTGCTATGGACATAGGTACATATCCACTTTCTCTTAAGATTGGAACACATGCTTTTAATCTGCTGTGTGAATTTGCACTGAACTTTACTCCTCAACTGTCGCAGATGTGATTTTAAGGATTACTGAAAAAGGGTCTGCATACATTTCAACTTCTTTATGATATGCAAGGGGAAAAAAACCCCAACCAACACCTATTTCATCTTGCAGTAGGAATACCAAGAACTCCAATTCTAACTGATCCCTCAAAGCCAGGTAATTTTTGACAAAGCCAGAAACATGGCTGTGTTGGTCTATATTAAATTCAAAGTTGTGCTCGATATTTTATATTCTCAATGTGCTTGACCAATGTTGAGACCATCTCAATGTAGTCTTCTGAATTTTCGTGATGTTTCTTGGGTAAACTGATATACCTGGGGGGCGCATTAAGGTCATACTTAAGTGGCTGGTTTCACACAGTCTTAAAGGGTCAGAAAAAAGTTTTTTACTCCCCTCGTGATAAGTGAATGTATTATGCAGACTTTTTTGACACTACAGATTCCCTTTCTTCCTACAAAGATAGAATGATGGCAAATTATTTGCGTTCAGTCATCTGCATAAAAATTGGATGTGGGATAAACATCCTTTCCATTTAAAAATGACCAAACCACCAATCAAAAGATGGGGAGAGAGGCAAATTGTGCTCACTTTCATACTGTCCTGTACTGTACACAATGAGAGCTGGGCTGAGAAGTTTTAAGACAGTGATACTCATATGCTGTGCCTGTGCTGTGTTTAGTGCACAGAGGTCCCAGCTGTGGGGTTTGGGGTGCAAGCAGGGGGCAAACAGCAAGCATGTTAATGAAATTATGATCTCAGGAGTTTCCAAACTCTGGTTTTGGTAGGAAGGTTGGAAGGTGGCCCACAAGTCTCTGTCCTGACTATATTGATGGGAATTTTGGTATCACAGCCATCAGTCACTGGTGAAACACCAAAACCTACACACTTCAGCTGAAATTTCCCTCCATGACAAACCTCTACCCTTTCTGCATTGTGTATTTGAGTTTCTTCAATCTTTCTCAGGACTGAATTTTATGAAGTCAGTCCTAGGCAGTATGTAGCCAGCAAGGTGGCTGAAGGCTGCCCAGGGTTCTTTTTCTTTACTTGTTTCTGGGTATTTAGGTCCAGTCTTCTCTTTTTCATATGCTAGTTGCTTCTGTGCAAATTAAATTGGGTGGCCTATTTTATCACTGCCCCGGGCTCAGTTTTGTTCTTTTCCAACAGTTTGTCTGCCTAATGCAACCTGTGCTTTCAGAAATACCTTTTTCAGACCCCCTTTCTCACAGAGTGACTCTAAGGGGCAGCATACAAACTGCACAAACAAAAACATTTCCAAGTACATATACACTGCCAGGAAGAGTAAAGATGATGACCATGTTTTCATATTAGAAAATATTTATCAAGTGTTTTTATTTATTCTGCTTCTATAAATGAAGAAAAACAATAGCCTCGTGGAATGATTTTGTTTGGAAGGGATCTTAAAGATCATCTCTTTCCAACACCCCTGCCATGGTCAGGGACACCTCCCACTACAGCAGGTTGCTCAAACACACGCACACTATAAGAATGATACAAAGATCTATAGAAATTCCTCCTTTTTCTTTTATCTGCAGCAAAGATAGAAGAAGATGCAGTCTAGAAAAAAAGGCATTCTAAGAAAAACAGTTATGTCCAAAGCCCAGGCTTGTACATTATTGATAATGTGCAAAAAGCCTCTACACTTGGTTACCACTAGAATCTGTCTGAAGATGGGGATTAGACAGCAGCGTCATCTATGGCTTTATAAACTAACTGATGGTCTTCCTTGAGTTTTAATAGCTGCATCTGATGTGTAACTGAAGGGATCACAAATGTCTTCATTCTTTGCCCTGTGAATCACCAGTACAGAGGAATAAGGCAGAATATCTCTGAGTGGTAGTCATAGAAACCATCGCCATCAATGTTAAGGTTTGAAAGTAAATGTAAAAGTCTTTGTGGTGTTACATGCTACTCTTTTCTTAAAGATTTATCATAAACCATTGTATATCCAAAACAAAATCATAAAGCTCCATGCAACTCTCGCAGGCCTTTTGGTGTGTTGATTGTAACAGAAAAACATAATCCTTAGGGAAAGCAAAACTGTTCAGATACTGTTCGGGGAGTAAGGGGGTTGAACTGATGGCAGAGGATGGGAGCAGATAAGGCTCCCTCCAGGACAGGTTCTAGATGGGGCAGGGGAAGGGATTACATTAATCCCTGCCCCATTTACAGACCCCGCTGTCCTTCAAAAGGTATTCTTGAGCTGAAGAGATGAAAATATTCCTAGCATTGGATCTGTTGAGAGCTCTTCATAAAATGCCATGTAGCTGGTTTAGAGCAAGTGGATCTACTTCCTTTGATCTGCATCAAGGGTTCTGGCAGTTGTTGGGGTTTGTGAGCTTGCTAATGGCAAGAAGAAAGGCTTTAAAGTGGTAGAAGTGAAAAATGAATCATGATGATGCCACTGTGCTTGCAGCCCCCAGACCTGTGCTAAGGTTTATGGGATGGAAGTCTTGTGCAGAGGCTAGCCAGTGAAAGTGAACACAAGAAGCAAAGCATTCCATGAGCTGCTTTCTTCTGCAGCACACATATCTAACAGAAACAAACCCAAATGCTACAATAAGCACCCACTCTACAGAGCAGCTTTTTTGCTTTCCCCTTTGCTCAGTGGTGAGAGAATGACCCCTTGATATGACCTCTTGCTCAAACTTTGTTTTGGCATTTCTAACCACACGTCCTCTGAAAAGAAAATATAAAAATGTTCAAAGTGTGAACACTGGCAGCCACAT
Organism: Ceyx cyanopectus; assembly: GCA_013401355.1. NCBI lineage: Eukaryota > Metazoa > Chordata > Aves > Coraciiformes > Alcedinidae > Ceyx > Ceyx cyanopectus. Next base: position 23,229 of record VYZU01082228.1, on the reverse strand, counting down.
ATTTTTTTTTAAGCTATCAGATTTTAAGGTGGATCAGAAAAAGAAAGTCTTCATAGCTTACAGTGTGCTTATTGCTTTACCAAAGTGTTGCTGGCACTAGTCACTCTAATATACAGCAATAAAAGCGGAGGTGTGAGGACTATTGCACTATGATTTGCAGATGGCTGCTCGGCACTGCTGATGTTGCTACAGGTGGCTGCAGGAAAGAGGTCCAGCTGGCAGCCCCCCCCCCCCCCAGGACTATTTGGAATGCAAAACATCATCAGTTGGGCCCAGAGTTACAGCAGACTGCTGGGCCACACACTGGCATCTCTATTTACAGAAGTTCGTGGACTTTCCTCCTCAGTCAAATAGGCTGACAGCCTCAGAGATTGGTTTTGAGTTTTTGGTTTGAACAAATCAATGAACTACAAGGAAAACTACAAAAACAATGACAAAAGAAATGGTCTCTGAGTGATATCTGCAAATCCAGATAGTTTTTAAAAGCATAATCTCTATCTAAAGGAACACCACAAGCAAGACAAGTTCCCCCTCCAGTACACAGACCTGATCTCCATTACACAAAATGCTCTGACATATACCTATTCTAAATAAAAATAAAGACTTGAGAGTCACTTTTAGACTGCTTCAGTCCCTCGAGAGATCTGCCAAATAATTTTTAATAGAATTGAGAAAACCTATAGGTTTTAAAGTTAGTTTGTGACCCACTTTTGTGCTGGCCCCAGAGGAAGAGGAAGGCTTGAGCGGTACCCAGATGAGGTAAGCATGAATAGGGATATGCAGATGGAATTTAAATTAGTTTTCATCATCAATCTTTCAGCCTAATTACATTTAATTCACATGTGACCAACATTGCCACATGAAGGGCTAAGAAAAGGAGGGGATAGAACAGAAAAACATGAAGTTGACTTGTAAAGCTTGACTATAAACAATAAATAAATGTTTATTACTAATGATAATGATACCTAGTTCTTATGCAACACTGAAAATAGAGAGCACTGTACAATCAATCATATAATTAATGATTCAAGATCACTAATCAACAGTGGAATAAGGCAAGTGCTCTTCTGGAGTCATGATGCTGTGGATGGACCCCAGCCCCTCTCAGGGCTCTGCCTCCTGCATGGAAACTCAGTGAGCAGCATTAAAACCTATCAGTAGCAGGCATGTCATGGGTACAGACACACCTAATACTTTGATAACATTTGGGTGGCAAGTTTGAAACACAACAGGCTCTAAGCACCACCTTTGGTGGGTTTTCAAAGGGGGAAAAGTGTTAAGCGGGAAAAACCACAAACAAAACAGCTATTTTAATAATGTTTAATAAGTGTGTGAGACAATAAGATAAGCTCAAATTTATCTGGAAAGATACCTAATGCTATGTTGGCATTGCTGGTTTGCCAGACAATGCTACAGGTTCTCAAACCAAGAAGACAGGGGATCAAACATCAGATTCTCAGCCGTGCAAGAAAACCCAGTGTGCTGAGGGAAGCTACTAGCAGGGCCCTGGGACAGCATTTCATAGAATCATAGATTCCTAGCAATGTCTGGGTTGGAAGGGGCATCCAGAGCTCACCCAGCCCAACCCTGCTGAGAGCAGGGCCATCTGCCCCTAGAGCAGGGTGCTCAGAGCCTCCTCAACCCCACCTGGGATGGCTCCAGGGATGGGGCCTCCACCACCTCCCTGGGCACCCTGTGCCAGTGCCCACCCCTCTGCTGGGAAACAACTTCTGCCTCAGTTCTCATCCCAATCCACTCCTTGCTCATTTCAACCATTGCCCCTTGGCCTTTCCCTCCAGGCCTTTGGGAACAGCCCCTCTGCAGGCTTTGGAGCAGCTGCCTTCAGGCACTGGCAGGTGCTCTGACCTTCTCTTCCCCAGGCTGAACAAGTTCAGCTCCCTCAGCCTGTCCTGTTTCTCTGCTCTTCCCTCCACAGCCCTGCTACCTGGCACTGAGTCCCACTGCTGCCCCAGTGAAGGGGTCAGGGGGTGATGGATGCAGAGGGAATTCACGTGTTGAGTTCGTTACAGACCCTGCAGCAGATTCCCAAGGATTCTGGCCTACACCTAGCCCCTGATACCTTGCCTAGCTTTGCTCAGGTACAGGCAGTTTAAATTCAGGTTTATCTGAGCCACTGCAGCTCAGGGAAGCAGCTGCTGCTGACTGTGATTCTCTAGTGCCGAGGTCACGGAGGAAGGAGGTCAGCAGAGTGTGGTGTGAGCATCCCTGCTGCCCTCCCACTTCTGCCTTGCACCAGGACACCTCCTTATTCTGCAGCTGGTTGAGCCTGGTGCTCAGCTAAGCTTTGCAGCTGCAAAATGTTTGGCTGGCACAGAGAATAACCCTGAATCATTTGTTTGCTGCTCAGGGTTATATTTTTTTGCATGACACTGAGTATACAAAGTTGAGATATGCAAGAGCAAAGATTTTATTCTTTACAACACTTAGGAAGGCTACTTTGTTACATAGCCCAGATGCTGAGGTAGTTAACTCTGACTCGTGTGGAAATGAAGATGCTTCAGGTTTATGGAGGGTTTCCTGGGCATTTGCACAGATGCAGTTGATTTATTAATTTTTTTATGTGCATGTGAAAATAAAGTTCTATACATAAAAGAATATTTTAATTTTTCAAGTCTGAGGTCTAAATTAATTATTGGTGTAACTGCTGTAGAGGCAAGCAATAATCCAACCAGATTCTGGACTTTAGACAAATTTTATCATCCCTGAGGATTATGTAGAGTTTACTTATCAGGAGGAGAACCCAATCACCTTCCTCTGCCCCTTGTCTAAGAAGTGGACTTTGCAGCCACGTTTAGCAGTGGATACCTTGTCTGGGAAACACCAACATGATGGGCAATAAATGGGACTCACTAGATCTGAGTGCTGGGAAACAATTGCACTGCCCAGCTCCTGTGCAGTGGCATGTGAACAGGCTGAGTGTCATAGAGATTTGTAGATAACCAAAGCCTGAAATTGCCTGGTTTATATTTTACTGATGCAAGTTACTGGTTTTCATTGATCTTCATTCACTGAATCTGAACATTTGGCTACTGGAACGAGCCAAGTAGCTTTGAACTCCATCTTTCATCTCTCCAGTGCCTGTGAAATGCATTGTTTGGTTTGGAAATAGTGATGAAACTGAGGGGGACCCCCCCATTTTAAACATCAAAAATATTTGGAGAATATAAAGCCCAGGCTGAACCCAGGTTTACACTTGGATCTTGGGCACCCCTTTACATTTTATAGGGAAATAATTGATTGGTGTAAAGTGCTTCTAACTCAATCTGAGAATGGCAGCATGTAGTGCCTCAATATTTTATATGAACTATTCCTGGTTTTAATGTTTTATTAATGTTAGCCTGAGAAATTGTGTGTTACTATTCAATTGCTCAGCTGCAGTTGCTCCTGTACTGGGCAGCCTAGAAAAAGAGATGAAGTATGGGGTGGTTATTGTCCAAAATAGAACTGTATTTCAAACCTCAACCTTTTGAGTTTAGTTCTGCATCTTGGAATTTACAGTGATATGGCTGTTAGATGCCATTCACCCCTAATATGAAGTCCATATTCCAGCTGTTGATCCCATCACATGAAGCATCTGCATGATTTAGCCAGGACTATCTGATGGTTTGCAAAGTTCCAAGCAGGACTGATATTATTCTTTACAAACAGGAGGGAGGGGAAGTAAAATATTGTCATTTAATAGGTAAGGAGAAACACACTTGAGAGGTCTGAGAGATTTAGACCTTTATTCAAGTGTGCTGCATAGGGATTCTTCCAGACATGAGATGAAAATGGCTTGTCTCAGTTGTATTTCTTTGAAAAGACCTAGTCATTCTGCAAAGGCATTTCTCTCCTCAGATACTTTGTGTACATTGCTCTATTTTTGGCTTAACAACTTTCCTGTTTAAATCACTGAAAACCATCAGCTAAGCAAAACTTCATTTTACAGATCCATGACCAAAGTGTTAGAATATTGTGGTTGCAGAATGCATAAAAAGGACAGAATAGAGGTAGGGAAAGAATTTTCATTAAGAGATTAATTAGACAAAATGAGGCAATAGAGACTCCAAAAGGCTCACTCTTTAGAGATTTCCATAACTGTGCTCTTTCCAAACGAGTCTAATCACTCAGAGAAAGAACCAAGAGGCAGATGAGGACATGGTCAATAAAAAGCAATAACTGACCACTGCATTACTGGGGTATCTCATCCACATCAGGCCCAATATCCGGAATGCTAAAGTAATGCAATAATTAATCCCAACCCGTGTTTGTATCACTGCAGTGAGTTCCTGAGATTGTGTTCTATTCTGGGGAAAAGACAGTGCCATTTAAATTTTTCTCTGCATCTAGGGGCTGCTAGCATAGATACAGGATGCATAATTTGGAGGTCAAATAAATCAATAAAAATCAAAACAAATCAGAGATGTGGTAAACAGACAGTCTGATGTTATTAACCGAGAACAATAGTTTTCCTATTTTTGCTTTTCTTCTCTGTTTGTTTCTTAAAAGCTTGAGTGGAATAAACAATAGAAAAAAAAGAATATGAATATGTAAAGTATCACTGTTCCCACGTGTAACAAAATGAAAACAAATGTTTTCACTTCTACAAACTCCACCACATCAAATTAATAGTGGAAAACATCACATCAAAGCACTCTTTGTGCTCAATAGCCTGTGGCACATTTGGACTCATCAATAGATGTTCAACAATATTACAACTTGTTTAAATCTTAGTAAAGTAGTGTTATGTACTATTGTTATTGACTTTCTTTTTCTAATTATCACCCAAAGGTGACAGATGATACAGCACTAATGATCAGACTGTTTAAGAGCTGAATCAGCTTAGAATTCCAACTCATTAAACATCTGCAGGACTAAAAAATTCCTTGCACTTTAAGGCTAAAAGATTCACCTGGCTAACAACATGTTGGTCAGTTATACAGGATACACCCTCAGGAGATTTAAGGAATTGCACTGGCTCTGCCTGAGCTGGAGTTGATTTCACCCCAGCAGCCCTCCCAGTGCTGTGTTTTGCACTGGGAGCAGGGAAGGTGCTGGTGACACCCCCAGGCTGTGGCTGATGCTGGGCAGGGCTGACCCAGCACCCAGGCTGGTTCCCAACATTCCCCCTGCAGTGGGATGGGACAAGGTCTTGGGAGGGGAAACAACAGGGAGGGCTGACCCAAACTGACCAGGACTACTCCAGACCATATGATGTCAGCTGAGATAGAAAAGTTATAAAAAGGAGGATGAGGCAAGACATCAGCTTGTCCTCCAGGCATCTTCTACGTGTCTGGGGCACTGCTTCCTGAAAAGGGACCAGACATCACCTGCTGATGGGAAGCAGAGGATAAATCTTTGGATTCTTTTACTTCTATGTATGGCCTTGCTTTGTTTTTCATTAAACTGCCTTTGTCTTAACTCATGAGTTTCATCTTATTTTCTTCCCCTGGTCCAGCTGAGAGTAGGAGGGGGGAGTGATAGGGTGGCTTGGTGGGCATCTGGCATCCAGCCAAGGTCAAACCACCATCACTGAGAGTATCTCTGGAGCTTTTAAGGATTTCAGTGCATATAAGTGTCTAAATATTTAAAAGTATGTAACATAGGAGAAGTGTGTCCAGCAGGTCAAGGGAGGTTCTCCTCCTCCTCTACTCAACATTGGTGAGACCCCCACCTCGAGTTCTGTGTCCAGTTTTGGGCACCCCAGTTCAGGAAAGACAGAGATTTACTGGAGAGAGTCCAGCGCAGGGCACCAAGCTGCTGAAGGGAGTGGAGCATCTCCCTGCTGAGGAGAGGCTGAGAGAGCTGGGGCTCTGTAGCCTGGAGAAGAGGAGACTGAGGGGGGACCTCAGCAGTGTCTGTCAATATGTTCAGGGTGAATGTAGAGAGGATGGAGCCAGACTCTGCTCAGTGTCATCCAATGACAGGACAAGAGGCAATGGGTGCAAGTTGGAGCACAAGAGTTTGAGGGGAAACACAAGGGAAAACTTTTTCTCAGTGAGGGTGCCAGAGCCTGGAAGGGGCTGCCCAGGGAGGTTGTGGAGTTTCCTGCTCTGGAGATACTCAAGACCTGCCTGGATCTGTTCCTGGTCTAGGTGATCCTGCTCAGGCAGGGGGGTTGGACTAGATGATTTTCTAGGTCCCTTCCAATCCCTGACATTCTGTGATTCTGTGATTCTGTAATACGTAGAGATCTCATGCTAAAAAAAAACAACTTGCCAAACCCGAGTTGTTATGTAGAACCCTCATACTTGATTTCAATAGAAGCTGAGGCCAGAAGGAGCTGCAGATACAAGGCATTTCTTTGAACGCAGTTCTCTTGATCTGCTTGGAAGCAGGGACCACAATGTGGACCACTCTGTGGTGTGTTCCATTTCTCCTCAGCCTCGCACCAGATTTATTGTTTTTTAAATGAAATTAGCTAGTTTAGCAACAAATGTGTCATTCTTGTATCTCTGTTTCACGAATAGGCTAGTTTAGGCAGATTTTCCTTTCTCTGGCTTCATTGGATATAGGTTGTGAATTAAATTCCTGATGCTGTCCTTGAGCATGAGAAATGACAGCGATGCCACTGGGGGATGGAGCAGATTACAGGTGACACCCACTTGCCCATATCTTCCAGAAACCAGACTCTTCCAACACTCTGGATATTCTGAAAAGGCCTCATGTACAATAGCATCTTCAATCTCTTCTTCCACTCTGCACTGTATTTGCTCTATTTGATTTGTGCTACTATGGATAGTCCTGGCCTAAATGCTCAAAGACTCCCAAAATCTCACCCAACTTCCTCACAAACTGATAATCTGAGACAGCAAAATAGCACCATTACCAAATGACTCTGTCACAAGTACTTGTTTGCAGTTTAAGAATGGTTCAGGTGGAAGAACACTATGAGAAAACCATAAATGAGAATTAGTAAAAAAAAGATGCCAGAATAATAGCAAAGCCCATCCATTTCCCACAGATGTTTTGGTGCCTCTTCCACAACAATTATGTGTGAGCTGGAGTTTTGCTTTTGAGATGCTTATTCTTTTTCTCTCCCATGATTTTACAGCCCATTTGGGACATTATACTCATCAATCCCCTCGTAAAAGGCTTGGGTATCAGGTGCCTCCATGACCAGCATTCAGACCATTTGAGCAATTAGAGACACATACCACAGATTACTCGTAGTTCTCTATAAAGAAAAGTTTGACTGTAAACCTACAGCTCTGACAGTCTAGCAGTGAAACCACATTACAGTCACTCCACCCTACCAATTTTCCCATGAGGTCTTAGGCAAGGAATTGCAAAATTGGACTCTGAGATAACTTAAATCCCAAGTGTTTCCATTTGTTACCACCCATTTGAACACAAGGAGAATTTTAGTCTCAGTTACGCTGGTTCAGAAACTGATCTGCAGTGGACTTCCTGACATGAACAACCTTTGATTATTTTCTTTTTCAGAGTTTTAGATTGCTTTAAGTTAACTTGGTAAGAAATAAAGTAAGGTAAACTGGGTAAGGAACTCATACCAGAAACAGAGTATCCGAGTAAGGGAGATGCACAAGTTTAAATCACAACAAAACATATTTTTTCATGAGAAGAAGCTCTAATAGTAGTTCACATGCCTCCACTCCACAAATATTTATAGTGGACTTTAACAGCAGAGGTCTCTGGAGCTAAAAGTAAATTTTACTAAGGTTAAAGAAAGGAATGGGGACAGACTGAACTCGCATATTTTGGGGCTGCATTGAGGGATGAGCAGTAACCTTCTCTGACTAGCAGGTTTGATGCTGCCTCTAAGAGTGAGAATACTTGTTAAGAGAAAATTAAATCCTCCCCCTCCCTTCCATTTACTTTGCAGTGACCAGAACTAGAACCATACTAGACCTCTATACCACGCATTAACGTCCCAGAAATTTCAGCTTGGTATGCTGTCCCTCACACAGGGCTTCATAGATTCATAGATATTAGGGGTTGGAAGGAACCTAGAAGATCATCTAGTCCAACCCCCCTGCCAGAGCAGGATCATCCACACCAAGTCACCCAGGAACAGATCCAGGCGGCTCTTAAGTGTCTCCAGAGCAGGAGACTCCACAACCCCCATGGGCAGCCCCTTCCAGAGCTCTGGCACCCTCACTGAGAAAAAGTTCTTTCTTGTGTTGACCCTAAACCTCTTCTGCTCCAACTTGCACCCATTGCCTCTCGTCCTGTCATTGGATGACACTGAGAAAAGTCTGGCTCCATCCTCTCTACACTCACCCTTAACATATTGATAGACATTAATGAGGTCCCCCCTTGGTCTCCTGTTCTCCAGGCTAAAGAGCAATGATACATTTTCCAGTATGCTCTATTACTTCTGCACATAGAAGTACAGGAATTAACTTTTAAAACCAGGCAATAGTCACCCTGACCTCTATATCTAGTTTCTCTCATTCAAGCCTCATGTTACAATCCAGGATAACTGTTAGCCAATTTTCCAGATTACATACTTTAAGAACAACTTAAATGAAACTATTAGATGTTATTACAAGGGCAGGATTAACAACTGAAAACTTCCCTGTAAACTGCTATCTAATAATTTATGATAGTTTTGCTGTTTCTTGGCAATCAGACAAACAGATTAATAAATCCACAATCTGCCTCTGAATTTCCCTATCCCCCAGTCACCAGGTTTTGGACCTTGCAACATTCATTTTCACTTTGGTGGAACTCACTATAGTGCAGAGTCAGTGCAGTACTGGCAATGGTGCAACAGTTGCATAAAATAAAGATTTCCCCCCATAATTAGATGAAACCCATACATTAGAGCAGCACAGCAGAGAAATCCAGAGTCTGAAATGTGCACAGAGTTAAAACACAAGAAGTATATTCTGAAACAATCTTACCCCATTAACTGTTTTTGAGCCATGAGCTTCCCCACCTCTACTCTGCAAATGTGTCTTGAGTCCTCAGATGATGCCTTGTTCGTTTTTCTGTTTCTTTTTAGGACTACCACATGCTAAACTGGTCACAGACTCAGCATGCTATAGACACTGTACAGCTCAATGAATGTTGTAAATCCCAAATTACACGGGATTATATTTTTGGAAATAGTTTTCCTTTTTTTTCTGAGTTGATCAAGGCTGAACCTCCTGTGCATTTGAGCCTAGGTCCAAATGAGACAACTGGCTTTAGTTTTGATAGAGGCAGACAAACCCCATTCTGGATTGTCTGAGTTCCAGCTGTGCAGCCCCCAAAGGATGCCAGGTATGCAGCACTTAAACTCCTCTAGCAACCAGAGCTATTTACTTTGGAGTCACAAAAGCAATGATACCTCTTCGATTTTGGCATTCAATGGAAAGGTTACAGATTTCTCTGCAAGTCCTTCAAAACAGATTCCCCACAATTTCCTCATTTCTCTACATATCTCACCTTTGAAGCCTCCAGCTGCAAGCACCATTCTTCCTCACTGCCTGTGAACACGAGCAATTAACTGCTCTGAAGAGTTGCTTCAGACCCACCCACAGGAGGTGGCTCTGAGATAGCAGCGCCAAGTAGTTTCATGGGAATTCAGAGCAGAGCAATAGTTTTACCCAGAGGTCATAATATTTTGGATAAAATTGTGAAGGAGTTTTTGGCTGTGTACTATAAGCCTCAGGCTACTTTTTAAATTCTTCCCCAAGGCTTACTGTTTTTTTTTTACATGAAGAGGCCATATGTCATAATAAACATCAGGCTTAGGAACAGCTCATATTCTAAATGTCAGCTACAAAGCTACCTTTAAAGATTAAATCTCTGCTCTCTTCAAAAGGGAGGTTGAAGGGAGGGATGGAGAAATCCCAAATACAGAGAACCTTACAAATAAAGTGAAGTTTACTACTAAAAAAACATATCTTGCAAAAACACACTTGGTGCTTTTCTGGTGGAGCTCCCCTCGAAAAAATGTGGGTGTCATTCAAAAAGGACATAATTTCCAAAGAATTCTGAAAGTGTCACACAGGATATTGATCGATTGAGTCTTGCCATCAGCGTGACCATGGCCAGCAAAGAGCTATCGCTGTGATCCAATTTTCAAAGCTCACAGACACCTCCAGTCCCAGGCAAATGGCATCAGCAAGTGGCAGGAGGGATCTGAGGAAGGAGAGGTGGAGGGAAACGTGGAGGGGAGAGTAGTTGCAATGCTATCTGCTTGTCTAACCATTAAACGTTATTAGCCGCAAGCATGGCACCTCCACTGAGTAGAAAGTCTGCTGCATTTCTGGCTTTTGTGTTGCCATCAATATTGAAACATCTGTAAGTCAAAAGTAAGGTCCTTATCAGCAAGACATAACCTGATAAGATCAGGTTTTTTATCATTACATCAGTGTTCGACCAGTTTTCTGCTTCTGCCTACAGAGGTGTGCACGTGGCACAGAACTAGGCTGGAGCTGTGGGAGCTGCAATGCCCTTGCTTTCTAAAGACAACAAAACCAACATTTTTCTGTGGCCAATGGCCACAGCAAGGCACTGGAAGGGGCCCTGTGCACTGTGGTGGGCACTGCCACTGGGCACACGTGCTGCATGTGCAGGCAGGCCCCGAGCAAACACAGAGCCAGCCTTCAGCACAGTACTCAGGGCTGCTATTACAGGGGGCTCAGGTACTAAAGCAATTAATCTTGCAGGAGAAGCTGTAGAGGGAAGTTATTGACACCTTTTATGAAGCTGAGTAATCTCCAAAGGAAACTGTTGTCTCAGTCTGAATGACTCCTGGCTTCATTTTGCCAGTGCACTGGGGATGCCCCCCCGCAGCACAATTAGAGATGGGCCTTCATCTTCTCAGGCTAAACTGGGATAAATATCATGTGGGATCCGAGCACAACAAATCCTTTGCTGGACTTCTAGGGATCACACACCAACGAAACAATAGGAAAAAAACCCAAACCACAAGAAGACTCCAAAACAACATACTCACAAAAAAAACCAACACAAAACACAACAACAAACCCCAAAACCCAAACCAACAACAAAAAACCAAAAAACCCACCCCAAAGCATGAAAAACAACAACAAAAAGAGATCAGTCAAAAGAAATAGGTTGATTTGCTGTTTATATGAGGCTGGTGTGGCAATGCAGCAGGTGAGGAAAGATTAAGTGGGATGAGTGAATTAAAAAGACCTTCTTGTTACAGACCAGATAATGGTATGCTGAATCATTGTTATTCAGTATATGAAATATTTGCTTCTGCTGTATTGTTTCTTCTTCATATCAAGTGACACAAAATCTCTTTCATTACTTTTGCAAGGAAATGACTTCCTTTCCTAATAATTATTTTTATATTAAAGTATAACCAGCAACTGAGATGATTCATCACTCATGTCTGCTATTGAAGAGAGTGTTTTTTTATAAAGCAGAATGGAAGTGTTTGACAGAAATTGGGTTTTACTGGAAATATTGATAGCATTTTAAAAAAGAACCTCCAAAATGTGAAAAATAATTTAAAAAAGATATATATAAATATAAAAATAATAATAAATAACCTCCATGGTTTTAACTTGACTTCAATATTTCTTAAAATTTGAGGGGAAAAAACCCCATAATTTTCTGATGAGATTTGTGAAAGAAAGGTTAGTGACAGAGGTTCCACTGTCTGATTTCTTAACTTAAAAATAACAATGGTTTTGCAAAATAAATTAAAAAAGAGAAGCAGGCTCTGAGAGGCTGATTATCTTTTGATTGAGATTAAAAGGTGCCCTACATTATTGTGGGACTTGCAGATATTTTTTAATAAACAGAAAAATTAAAGGCCCCACATTTCTAATGAGATTTTCTAGGTAAACTCTAACATGGAACTATTTACTCCCAGTAATACTCCCAGTAATACTCCCAGATACTCTACTTAACAAGCTTATTTCAAGATTGGTGTTTAAATTTGCAAATATTTGTGCTAAACCTAAGGAACATCTGAGTAAACATAGCAGAAAAGAAGCAAGGCTCTGCAACTAGTTGTTTGAATAATTTTTATGTTTAAATTTTTCTAAAATTTCCTATAAATTGAATATTTTGGAACTGAAATTCTTAAGAGTCATCCAGTAAGGACATCCCAAGAGTTTGCACTGTGAATTCACCAAGCATAAGTAAAAACATGGACTGCAGACACAGTGGAGATACATTGTAAAGCCTACTAGAGAATAGACCATGTTTGCACAGAGAACATGAAACCACTTCAAGCCATAGATTCATAGATTCATAGATATTAGGGGTTGGAAGGGACCTAGAAGATCATCTAGTCCAACCCCCCTGCCAGAGCAGGATCATCCACACCAAGTCACCCAGGAACAGATCCAGGCGGCTCTTAAGTGTCTCCAGAGCAGGAGACTCCACAACCCCCATGGGCAGCCCCTTCCAGAGCTCTGGCACCCTCACTGAGAAAAAGTTCTTTCTTGTGTTGACCCTAAACCTCTTCTGCTCCAACTTGCACCCATTGCCTCTCGTCCTGTCATTGGATGACACTGAGAAAAGTCTGGCTCCATCCTCTCTACACTCACCCTTAACATATTGATAGACATTAATGAGGTCCCCCCTCAGTCTCCTCTTCTCCAGGCTAAAGAGCCCCAGCTCTCTCAGCCTCTCCTCAGAAGGGAGATGCTCCATTCCCCTAATCATCTTGGTGGCCCTGCGTTGGACTCTCTCCAGCAAATCTCTATCTTTTCTGAACTGGGGTGTCCAAAACTGGACACAGTACTCGAGGTGGGGTCTCACCAGTGCAGAGTAGAGGGGGAGGAGAACCTCTCTTGACCTACTGGCCACACTTCTCTTAATGCATCCCAGGATGCCATTGGCCTTCTTGGCCACGAGGGCACATTGTTGGCTCATGGTCATCCCCCTGTCCACCAGGACCCCCAGGTCTCTTTCTCCAGAGCTGCTCTCTAGTACATCAGCCCCCAGCCTGTACTGATACATGGAGTTGTTGTGCCCCAGATGCAGCACCTTACACTTGCTCTTATTAAATTGCATTCAATTTCTCCCTGCCCAGCTCTCTAGTCTGTCCAGGTCTCTTTGGATGGCAGCACAGACTGCTGCTGTGTCAGCCACTCCTCCCATAAACCAATCAAAGTCAACATCTATTTCCAAATTATTTGAAAACAGAACAAAAGTAACTAATTTAATTAATTTTTCTAATGAACTAAAAAAAAAAATCTACAAATCAAGCAAGCAGTGCTGGAAAGAGACACAATTCTTCTTGCCCTAGAAACGACAGCTACTAGCTGATCTGAGCTGGGTTAAACCTAGGCAGAGCTGCAGGGGCAGGGGTGTGTATCTCCTAAGAGTTACACCTGAACTCTACAGTGCCTGCCATTTCCCTGACAACAGCCTTTCTCCATGCTTTACAATTTTGCTTAGAGTTTTAACTGCAGAGATCTAAATTACTCTTTCTATATACTGGCTCTCCTAACTGGCTGTGGTTGGCTGCTTTTTCAGGAAGCTTTGCCAGAAATAGGATTAGAAAAAACCCTTCTGAACCGATACCAATCTACATGTAATCTGTCTCATGGCCCACTTCACCAAATGGAGTTTTATGAACACAATCTTTTCTGCTTTTCGGTATAATGTCCAAATGTTCAAGGATTACAGAATGAGCTCATGTAAGAGGAAGGATTCTGAAATTCAGTGCTTGACTAAAGTATCACTAATTGCTGATGCACCTGTTGTTGCTCCAGATGAATGGGATGGATGTTGAAGTGTTTATGTGGATTGCACCGTACCCTGGTGGCAGCAAAGAGAGTGTTCAGATGGGAAATTCTGGCTTTTTTCAGCACTGATGTACCTAGCCCAAAAGCAGAAAATACTTCTGTACTAAGGTGTATCCGGTGTTCTGGGTGCTAATACATGAGTAGTTAAAAAAAGAAGAATTCTGGGATTTAATTCTGAAGAGACTGAGTCCAAATCCATTCAGAACTAAAGCTTGCATTAACTTCAGTGGTATTTGATTATGGTCCAAATATTGCAAATGATTCTTCAGAGGTTCATCTAGGTAATCCACTCTTTGCTGCAACAGCTTCCATTTCCATTAACTGTTCACACCTTTGTCATCACCAACAGCAGCACTGGGCCACCCAAGAGAGATTAAGCAGAATTTTCCCCTTGGACTTACAGCATTTTCTCATTTCTTAGTTATCTTACAGCAAGTGGGTATTTTGCAGTGGATCACACTTCCTAAATCTGAAAATGAACAGGAAATTAAAGTACATTTTCTTCCCTTTCACCACTATAAGCACTAGATACTGGTGAATTTATTGCTTTTTATTGTAGGTCTTCTAAACATTTTTGTGCTGTACTAATGAGATGAGGGCTTTCTGTTTTGATCGCTCTCTTCTCTGGGTGTGGTGTACATGCAGTTTCCCATAAACACTCCTAGAATAAACCAGAGATGGAAGCTAATCTTGTGAAGCCAGCTCATCTGTATATGTAATCACCTGTATATGTAACCTGTAGCAGGGGCTACACATGGCTCTTCACAGTCTTCTCCCATCCTTTTGTCTAGCATTGGGTGCCCTTAGTCTCTCCTCGAAAGTAAGACTCTGGGACAAAGACAATGTAACCTAAGATGACAGATATTTAACTCCAAGGCTATGATACTGATTTCCCAGAATTTCTTGTTTTTCACTATATAGGCAGGTAGACAGAATCTCTTCACAGAGAGCTTCCACTGTGAAAAGCAAGCCCCATTTTGGTCCCTGCCAATCTTCTCAAACAGTATCTCTATGATTTTTTCGTCCAGAATCACTTGCTGGAATACAGGTCATGGAGCATTTCCAGACTTGCAGAGACCTGGTCAGCTTTGCCCATGGGAGTTTCACTGAAAGATTCAGTAAACCCAACTGAACTAAAGATTCAGAAAGCACTCTAGAAAAGCAAATTCTTCATTACTTGATCCGCATTATGAAAAATGTGACTACATGTGACTTCCGGGGAGCATCCAGAGAATACAACAGGTATTGTAACCCATTTTGCCAGGTTAGATTTAAACTTTTATTCTATTGTAATGTATGTACTGAAACGTGGTATTTCCTCACCTAATTCTAATTCTATTTAAATGTGAGCAGAAGTTGGCTTACCAGGGTGAATGAAAGAAAAATCTTATAAACTAAATTTTCTATTTCTTGGGTGCAGTTCCTCAAGGCAGACTATTAACAGCAAAGCAATATACTGCAATATAGCTGCAGTGTGTGAACTTCAGCTGTCAAGTGCAAGTAAAGAGACCAGGTGTCTTTCTACCCTTTTTACTTCATCTGGGTATGTTGCATGAAGCTGAATGCTGAATGCCAGGAAGCAATCTTGTCCAGTGCTAACTACCTGCAGGCAGAAATCCCTGCTGCTGCATTGCTGAAGTCCTGGGACAGTGAGGCAGTCTGGCAGCAGGCTCACCTCTGAGCAGATTGGTGTATCAGCAACAGTAAAGCCTAACACACTGCCAGCAATGATGGTGTTGAAAAGGTCTTATTTGGTAAGAAGCTGGACCAAAATGTATTGCTTTTGAGGGCTATGAGACAGTCTTGGTTACAAGAGGTTAAGAGGGCCCATCTAGCCTCAAAGAACAGGATAAGCAAGACTGAAAGACATTCAAGTCCTTGAGGGGATGCTGTGGAAGTAGCCTGAAGCTAGCCTGCTTGTCTGGCTCTGCTGAAGCCACATCTCAGTGAAAATCATCTCTGCATTTGAAAAACACTGCTTGAAAAGCAGCCACCCTCTGGATCTGAATGGACACATGGAGACACACTGAGAGCCTGATGCAAGTACAACTGTCCCACCCCTTGCAAATACTTTGTCTTTGAAAGAAAAGAACGATGCCACTCATGCCAGCTTTCCCTAAGCATCCTTTAGTACTGTTTCATGTCCTTGTGCTTGTCTCGTTAAGGAGAGAATGAAGGTGTGATATTCTGAATAGGAATTGTTGCCTACATTATGTCAGATCCTTCATAGAAAGGAAAAAATCCAACTGTGGGGTAGAAAACCCCTGCCTGTCTTCAATCAATCTTTACTACCACCAGGCATCTAGTCAATTTTTATTCAGTCTTCTGTAGCCTCGACTTCAATGAAGTGGCTCAGCGGGGCCTTGGCTGCAGCTGCCGGGCCCTGGCTGCCAGCGCCTGGTGCTGCCGAGGAGCCAGCAAAGTCCAGGGAGGACAGTGCAGGGGACAGAGGAGTATTTCAATCTGTGCCCCAGCCCTTAATCATAAACTGGAGGTTCAAAGCCTTGCTGGGCTGCTGGCCACTGATCCCATCTCAAGGTGATAGTCACCTCTAGCCTTTCTGCAAACTGCAAACCTACTGTCCATCCATCTTAAAGCAGCTTGACACTGGCTTCTCTACCCATTTTACAGCCAGCGAACATTTCCTATTGATTTATTGATTTCTGTCTGCCTGTGGAAGGAGCTCAGAACAGACTCTATGTGCTCTTGCAGCCTCCTGCATAGATTTTTTTTCTCTCTTTTTCCCTTTTTATCCAAGCTGTGTTAGCAGTCTGTGGCGAAGCAGGAATTAGACCATGTGGGAGCCCAATTTGCTACTGGCGAATGTGCCAGGCTTTTCTTCCTCTCCCTACATGGTACACACACCTCCAGTCCCACTCTGCCTCCTGTTTCCTTTTCCTCCAGGAAAGCTGGCAGATCCCTGCCTATCCAATGGATTCATCCTAGCTAAAAACCTCCACTGCTTCCCTTCAGATCTTTTTCCTCTCATTAACAGGTGTTTGATGTGCATGTAAACACTGCTTCTAACCATGATTCCTTGGTTCCTGTTGGGTCAGAGAGATGTTTTCTTTGTGCAAACCTCTGCTTGTTTTAATAGATATATGTTTTATGAACCCCAAAGCCCCACAGGGGACAGGATAGCTCCAATGATTTGAGTCGGGGAAGGGACACTATTTTCCACCTGGTTGCCAGTCCAAATGCAGACCAAGTCAGCAGTGATTGAAACTTGTTCGTGGCTGATGGCAGTTCAAAGCCTCACATGAAATTAGTGTGGTTGCAGGACAGCTCTCAGCAGACAGATGTCCACATCACAAGAAAGCAATCTGGCTTATCGTTCTCCACAGAGAGGCAAGCACTGAGTGAGTAAGAGGCTGCTCTTTCAGCCCAAGCCTCTGAGATGGTGCCTCTACGCTCTGTCTCAGCTGTGGTGGTGGGAAACTTTTGGTGCTGGTGGCCATAATTTTCCTCAGCTGGAGGGCAACGTCCCATGGGCCACATCACCCTGGCTCCAGGGCTAGCCCCAGTGTAGAGTGAAGCTGACACTTTGCCCTTTTTGGGCCCCTTGGCCCATATTTTAGGTGAGTTTGGGTCCACCTTCTCAATCTTCTTAATTGCTTTCATTGGCAGAGCAGCTGTGACAGTCAGAGAGCAAACACAGTGGCATGGCAGGGAAAAAAAGGACATTAGCAGGTTAGGGGCTGACCTCTGTAAATACAATCTTACTTTTTCACAAGTGAGACTGACAGAGGTTTCACTGCAGGCAACTTCCACAAAAAACACCTCTATTTGATACTTGCTTCCCAGCCTCTCCTTGGAGTGCACACACCTGAGCAGGAGAGGCAAAATCAAACAGCAGTCTGCTGAGCTGGCATGAAAATATATACAGCCTCAAATCAGTGTCTCTGCACTCGTGTGTGCAAAACTTCCCCTTTGCCACTCTCTAGGGGAATACACACAGGAAATTTCCTGCTCAGACAAAAGCAGAGAAGGAGAATTCCATTGGAAATCCCTCCTCTCTCTTCCCTTAGAAGATTTGTAGGGGTTAATAACGTTTCAAGGCTGTGGAGAGCAACAGGGACTGAACACTAATTGACTCTGCTTGGACCAGGAAACCGAAATTTGTTTATATTCTTCTTATCCCCCTTTTACAACAGTACTTTGGCTCAGCTTGGATTCACAGGAATTTTTGCTCCTTTATCTCCTTAGAGACTGGCTTGCTTGTGGCAAAAATGCCTTTTGTGGGCCCTAACCTGCCTCTTTGTGAGTACCCAGGGGATGTGTGGTCTCAGCCCTGTTGGGTGGCCCCAGGTGAATCTCCACTGAGCACCCTTCAGAGCCGCTCCAGTTTATATACTATGCCTTAGCATTTGATTTCTTGACTAGAATTTATTGAGCCACAGAAATTTACTCAGAACATTATTCTCTGCTGTTATGAGCTGATAATAGAGCATCATGGACATGCTTCAGAGAGATGGCAAGGGGTGGCTGCACCAAAGCTGTACGTGCTTTGCTTTCCAGAAGCTGGCCTGGTGGGCAGGGAACTGGTATTTTCTCCATTATAAATATGCAGTACTTAATATAAGACCTTGTGGGTATAAAAGTTGAAAAATATATGAATGTTTAAAAACTAACACCCACATCTCTGATGCCTATTCTAGTTTGTTGAAAATACAACAACAATGAGAATCTGGGGAGTCTAAATTGAACTGGGATAACGTGCGAAGAGAAAGATACAGGCCTGGTTAAAGGCTGTGTGAGTAGCAGATATCAGGGGCTGAAGCCTGGTCTTGTTTAAATTGATATATTTCAGGCAGTGTTAATGAAATGAGGCAGATTTACACCAGCACAGAATATTTTCTGAAGTCCACTCTCTGACCCTCACACAGGAAAAAAGTGTTTACAGGGTAACTACCACTGTTCTTTTAGGAAATTGCATCTGCTCATTTTTACATTGAGTCTATCCATATGTAACTACATGCATTTCAATGGGTTACTCCTGATTTACACTGCAGGCACCATGCATTTCCCTAGACCAACATTAACTATTTATTGATCTTCCCAGTACCCCTGTGAGGAAGGCTATTATTCCCACCATACAGACAAACAAGGATTACATTTTGGAGAGTGTCTGGATCTGGTGCACACATTTGGACCTCTTTGCCATCAATTACACTTCTTACAGCTCTTATTTACTCCCCCCTTGCTCCCCTCCCTGCCACCATATGTGTGCAGGAGAATGGAGAGGAAAAACAGCACAAACCATAATCCGGGTCGAAATGCAAGGTAAGTCTCAGGCTTCTTTCACTTGATTTCTCTCTCTCTACTCTTTTTTTTTTTTTTTTAACCAAAAAAAAAAAATAATAAAAAAATCTCAGACCTCTTAAATTTGCAGAAAGCTATTTCCAAGCCTTGATGGTTTTATGGTTTCACCTTGCTGATTCTGCTGTTTCTTCAAACTGTGCATGGAGATGGGGTGAATTTTATCCAGGTGTGAGAAATGTGTTGCACCTGCAGCAGGCAGGGAGCAGCCCCCAGCCCCAGTGCTGGGAGCTCGGTGGGGTGGCAGGGGCAGCAGCTGTTGCAGGCAATACAGGCTGATGTGACTGTGGTTTTGCTGTGGAAAGGGAATGTGATGGCTGTGAATTAGTAACTGGGGTGTTAAAGCTCAATCCAATGCACACTGAGTGCAGCATTAAGTCTCCCCTGGACTTCAGTGTACCTTGCATCATGTCGTCAGTAACATAATTCAGCAGCACGAGATGAAGAAATCTCTCAACAGCACAGTTCTTATTTCTGAATATGGTCTAAGATGCCTGGATGTTCTGCCACATGGCAGCCAAAAGTACCAGCACTGCACTGTCAGTAGTGGCTTCAGAATTTCAGACTATTCAACACACCTATCCAACAGCTCCAGGAGACCCCCAGCCTCCAAGGTGAGTCCATTTTCCTTGGTCATCAGGATGTTAATTCCTCAGCTTGTCCCTGACAAGCAGCACACTGTTCCCTGTGTTGGTGTTTCATGGATCCCTGCCTCCCATGCAACGGATTTTCCACTGCTGCTTTCCTTCCAGTTCCCCTCTCCCTCTGGAAGAAAGCAACGGAGCTGCCATGAGCACCAAACACTGCATCTTAACTCAGCATTGGGAGTGTGGGAGGTGCAGTGAAGGTACCACCAACCTTCAGCACTGGCCTGGGCACTCCAGAGTGGAGCACAAGCTGACATACTGAATAAATACTGTTGGCACAGGAACTATTGATTCCACCCCTTCCAAAGATAGACCCACTACTGAGGTGAGATTCATAGTGCAACACATCACTGAGCCCCAGAGAATGTCCTTCATGGCATTTTCACCATTGCTGCTTTTACAAGGTACCAACTTCTTTAGGTTTTCTCTGTGTGTTGATCCAGCCCTCAGCATGAGCCAAAGCACCCCATGGGTGTGGTATGAGTTCATCAAAAGGCAAAATTTATGACCTGTAGAAAATGCAGTTATTTCAACACTGTGATTCTTGCTAGCTTCACTGGGACTGTCTGAGGACTGTTCTGTGACAGGTTCAGCTCTCTTTGGCAGTGCTTCTTCACCCCAGACTGGAAGATGCAACACAAACTTGAAGGAGAGCACTAAAACCAAAAGCTTCAATCTGCAACGTCAGCACATTTTGGGAATGAAACTATTTACTAGATAGGCAGAATTTTACCATCGTCACTTGGAAAATACTTGTCTATTGGGATAAAGTCCAGTTGCAGAGGATATCAGTCAGATCCTTTTATGAATAAAGTGATCTGCTGTATAGATCTGATGTTGAATGTCTTCAGCTCATTTACTGAATCACTCTAGTTTACCTATCTTGCTTTGAGAAGACAAGAGCTTGATTTGGTTTTATTGCCAATGATATAACTTTAGCTTTTGCTGTTGCTGATTTTTCTCCTATCACTCTGTCACTTGCAGTCCCTCTCTTTACTGCTCAGTTACTCTCTCTGCAACCCATTTCATCCTCTTAGGTAGACAGCTACAATTGGTGATGTGGCTCACACAGATTTTCTTGTAATAAATGGAATGTTCAGTTGTGTAACTCTTGACCTTGTGCATAATTTCCAAAGATAAGTTCTGGGGAAACAAATGGGTTAGTCATTATAAAATATTGTAAAGGCTTGAAAGAAAATAGTATGGCAGAAAATTATGACAGAAATAGCAGAAAGCCACTATGAGGTTCTTCAGTATCTAAACTAGCTTTCTATATCCCAAGACTGATAGTTTTCCAATTATTCTCTAAGTCTCAAAACTTCATCTCCCTTGGGACTCCCACTGTTATTGTATTTCCTATTTTCCTGCAAGAACTCTCATTAGTCCTACATCTCTTTTAATATTTTTTAAAAAGCTTTCACAACATTTAGTCTATTTCCTACTAAAAATAAATAGTTTCTACTAAGAAATTTTTCACTGTTTCTCAATCCCACCTCACTGTGGATAGTAATGATCAGGAGAGACCCACAGAGAAGCAAGATCTTCTCTGGATAATACAGTACAGACCTGTGAGCATTTGCAATAGGCAGAAGATAAAGGTCCTGAGGGCCATGGAGGAGGCAGGTTAGTACAGATATTTGTCCTGTCTCTAACAGCTAGTCACACACCAGTCTCGTTGGCCTGATGCTGGTTTCTTAGTGTGTTAGGGTAGCAGTTGCTCCATAACACAGGTTGACTCATCCCTCAGCTTGTTGATTGGGAAAAAGAGCAATGTGCAGAAAAATAAGTGCTGGGCAGTGCAGTCCAAACCAACCCAGGAGCCACACACCATCACCACTGGTGTCTGTCAGAAACCAAAGGCTAAGAAGAAAACGAGCACATGTCATAAGGAAGCTTATTTATGTCCCATCCTCCAGTCAACGGCACTGCCTGCTACAGTACCTGTGTCCAATCCTACTGATCACCTATTGCTGATTCTTGAATGACTAATGACACTTGAGGGTATTTGAGATATGTTCCTACTGATAGGAGTGCTTGTTGACTGCACAGAAGTAATGAGATTTGTTTCCATGTTGAAGGGAAGGCCATTGAATCCCTGTGTACAAATGTTGAGAGGTTGGGTCTTTTTTGCCTCTCCTGTTGATTTGAACAAGGCATCTTGGCCATATTACTGACAACATCTGCAGTGCACCTGCCACATTTTGCCCCAGCAGCTCTCTAATAATGTAGGATATCTCTTGCCTGTGTTGTCAGTTTACCCCTTTGAAGCATCCCAACATTTGCAGGTAGTTGTGGCTTGACTGCTTGACTGCTACTAATGAACCATGCTCATTTGTGTGTTGCTTTAGAAGAACAACCCTGCATCTTGTGTGAACTGCTGTAACTCTGAGGTGGTCTTTAGCTGAACATTTCTGAATGCAACCAATTCTACTGAGGTTTATAAAAAGGGAAACAGGGTTATATATGTTTGGCTGGGGGCCTAGGAGTGGATTTGTACATAACAGGGAGTAAAGTGGTTAGATCCCAAGAGCCTTCCTGACAGCCTTGTGGTTATTCTCCTGATAGATAACAGTCTTGGTTGCTTTCTTTCTTCCCTTCTCCTTCTCCTCCTGCCTCCCTATGCACTGTTGTATTTGTCCTGGCACTTACAGTAACCTGGATGGCTTAAATTCTGTATATGGTACCATGAATGTAATACAAGTTGGACTTGTTCTAGTGAGGAGCTCTGTGTGCAGTCATCTTTCCATTGTGCTATACTTTTTGTTCTTTGGGTGTAATTGTTGCCTCCAGTGACAAATGGCATATCTCTAGGTCTGAGAGGGGGCTGGCTGCTCCCCCATTCCACCGTGGGGAGAGCGTGTGGCAGGGTGTCTGATTGGGGTGAGAATCACCAGGGCACTTTGATGTTATGGCAGAGGGCCCTGACATCCTTGACAACTTCACCATGTCAAGGCAAGTGACAGGTGATTGCTCAGTACACCACTGTTGAGAAGATGACTTTCTTCAGCATTGCCTGAAAGAATGAAAGCTCATTACATGCCTAAGGGTACAAGGAGGTGTCTCTCCTGACTTTCTCCCAGGGGGCAAGATGACCCTGGGACACTGTAGGCAGATCTTCCCAGAGAAGTTGCCAGTGCTCCATTAGAAATGATTGCTGAGCAAGGAAACAACACCTTTTCTGCTGATGCCAAGGGCAGTAGTGAAGGGTGGGACAGATGCTGGAAAGATGAAGCTGAACAACAGGGAAGAGGCTCACTGGTTTCCACTGCCATCTCTCACCTTTTAGACCACTTTCTTTCTGTCCTTGAAAAGTTTCACGGGGACAAGTTACCAACAGAGCATCTTTGGGAGATGAGGGAAGATTGTGTTATATTGGCAAGTATTAATGGTTGCATCAATCACAAGCCTGCTCAAAGCAAGCAGATATCCTACTCACCCTTCATTCGGGCTGAATGGAAGATGCAATTAAATGTCTCTCATACAATGATAGCAGGAACAGCAAAGGCCATTATCTGAAGCCTGAGCAGATAGATATGTGTGGGCTGAAGCACCATAATCCTCAGCAGAGG
>VYZU01082219.1:5598-18350 GCA_013401355.1 Ceyx cyanopectus | reverse complement strand
AGGGCCCCCAGCACCCTGCCAGAGGGCGGGTAGCTCAGGCAGGGAGAGAGAGGAGAAGTCGGGCCAGGAAGATGTGAGTCAGGGCAATAAGGTCATTGCAGTGGGAGCTGCTTAAGACACTTCTGGGCGGATGTCTGTCCCCTGAGGCAAAACATGGGATGTAATGACATTTCTCTTGAGAAAGGTGAAGATCACAGTGTGAGTTCCCATCTCCATAACTGCAGGTATTTTCCAGCCATGGGGTGTAGGCTCAGATCTTGGCTGTAGATGACAAAGACAAAACTTTCATGGTCTCCATGGGACTAAAGGCTGCTGGGAGACTTCCCCCAACTTTTATTGACTCCTACCCTCTCTCTGGGACAGACAGAGTTGTTTCCCAATTATTTTCTTGGTGGCTCTCAAGTTCTGGGGATCAGCCCAGAGCAGCATCTGCTTGTGGACTTGGACCCTCCCAGGGACCACCCATGACCACAGATTCCTCCAAAACCCAGTTTGGCTCCTCTAAGCTCCAGCAGTTGCTGTAAGTGCTCCGATGCCCAGACCTGGCCTAACAAGAGAAAATTCCCCTCCCAGAACTACCCTTTTGGTTATTATGTGTCACATCTCTGAGTCCTTAGATAGTTTCAAGCATGGGTCCTTGGCCAAATGCTTCAGATGGAGCCAGACAGGGTTGAGGGACCAGGGGAAGGACAGCACAGGATTGGGTTGTGCACCAGGGCTCAGCTCTTCCCTTGTAATTACAGATTAAAATAATAAACTCAGAAGGATCTAGCATTTGGCAGGGCCTGTGAAGAACCGATGTTTGACTGGCCCTCAGTTCACAGGCACACCCAAAGAAACAGCATTGTTTGTAAGGACTGAAAATTAAAAATTAAGGGCTGTGATTTTCAAAGCTCCCTGAGGACCCCTGACATCGAACTCCCATAAAAAATTAATGGCATGAAATCCCATCCCTACATTTCTCTGGAGTGATAAAAAGAGCTATTCATTGTGCAATCAATTACAGAAATTCACAATAATTTATACAAAAGAAATCCTAAGTAATTTCACTTCTATGAAGGGTTTCAGTTAGCAATAAATCTAGTAAATAAAATACCTACCATTTGAGTAGGAGAAATTACTGTAAGATTCAGCAAATTAGCTAACACAATGCAAAGTAATTTCACTACTTATTGTCTGCTGAGATTTGCAGCCACTAGTTTAAATTCATTTATTCTAGTTATAATTTTAAGGGGTTTTTATTTTGTTGGGTTTTTTGTTTTTGCCTTCAGATGCAAAACAAAACTTCTGTGGCTGGTTGAAAAGCATGTAAGGAAAACATGGGGGGTTGAGAGTTTTTTGGCAAAATCATGAGGTGTCAATCAAACTTCATGGACCACTGTTTCTTGTAACGGCCTTGATTTTGCCCAGGAAAAAGAAAAATAACCAGAAGATATTTTTGATGCAGAGATTTTGGTCTTCTCTACCAAGTTTCTGCATATTTGCCTTCACCTGCTGGTACCAGGATCCTGCCCTTTGCACTGTTCAGTTTGATAGCAGGCACCTTCATCATACCTTCTGTGTGGTCTGCTGAGGATGAGATAGATGGTGCATGAGATTAGATATTCCAGATGAAATACCACCACTGGAGACATGTTATGAAGTTAGCTGATACCCTCCAAACACACCCACACAAACACACTGATGGTCTCCAAGTCCCATCTCCACCCAGACCACCCATGTCCATAGTGCGGGCGTACAATGAGAGGTCACCAAAACCACATGTACCCCACTGACACTCAGACATTTTGTGACCTGGGTCATCAAATTCCATGGTTGGACTCTAAATTCCTCTCCAAACACCGTGTTCCTCTCTCCACCACGTCTATAGGTAAGCATCACACCTCTGGCTCCACTCAACAGATAGACCCTGCAGCCATGCAAACCTCACTTCCAGAGGAACAGAAGACCAGCAGCACCATTCATGTCCAGGTATAATCCTTTTTGGGGCAATTTGATCCACAAAACTGTGCTTTTCAAAGTTGGCTGAAGAATTAAGCACTGATCCCATTACAATTCAGTTGGAATCATGTCCCATCCACCTTTGGGTTCCCCTGAAACTTTGTTCCACCTTCAGGTCTCAACTTAGGTGTACATCCAAGATCAATCCAGCTTACCACTAGAGTTCATTGCAACTAAGAGTTCACACTAAAAGGTCTGTAAGGAAACAGAAGCAGGAGGTCACAGACCATGACACCAGGCATGGACACAGTCTGGCTAACCCAAATTAGAGATCTCTTGTTAAAGAGATGCCACAATAAAGTGAAAGATAAAGTGGAAAACTCTTGAAACTCTTCCTCTTATTGAAGTAATTTTTGGGTCTTCCCCACAGGTTATACCCCAGCATGCCCATGCCACACAGTGAGCAGACCCAGTGCAGGGTTTCCAGGATTTGCAGACCTGGAAAATGCCCGGAAACATCCAGAGTCATACCAATGAGTAGTGGAAAGGGTGAAAAACAAAGTTCACCCCATCCCATGCCAGAGCCGTTGACTTCACACCAACCAAGGGGCTAGAGAGTTTCACGCGCGTGGCCAGGTAGGGTCTGGGTTGTAAGCACCATGGGTGATGGATGTGCAGAAGGTCTGAGATGGCAACGGCCCACGCTGGCCACCCAGTTCCAGGGCCACTGACTGCCCCACAGGTCCACACTCGTGGCTGGTGGCCACGTCCCGTTGCACATGGCTGTGTCCCCCTCTAGTGGCGTGTCCCAGCCACTGCGGGGAGCCGGACACGCTCACCCCTGGCATGGTCACCACGAAGTCACTCCTCCCTCATCCCTCAGTCATGCTGTGCTGGGTGGCAGCATGGTCAGACCCATGATGCAAAAAGAGGACCTCCAAGAAGAAGTGCTGCTGCTGCCGATCTGTATCAAGTGCCAGCCTCCACCAGCCATGGCAGGGCAAGGTTTTTGGCTAAGAAAGGGCTGGTCCAGTGAGGCAAGTAGTGCATTCTCGGTCCCGCAAAGGTCTCTGGCAAGTGGACTAGGATGGGCTGGAAGATGGCTTAGCGAGGCAGAGAAGTGTTACAGACAGTCACAGGTAACAGAGCTTGCAACTGCTGCCCTGCCTCATATGATGGGGCTGGGTGGATTCAGTGGAATTCACTTCTAGCAGCTGCTGTCTGTAGTTAGGAGATGAGTTACGGCCATCCCGGCTGTGAAGATACCAAGATGCCTCCTCATCCCAACAAGACACTCTGCATCCCTGTCACCTTGGACTTCCTGGTTACCTTGGCCACAGGTTTCATGTTCCCTCCATCTATTGTATCAGCACAGGGCAGGATCCAAACTTGTTCCCTTGCTTCAGTAATGGTTTAGCTTGTGTTTAGTTCTGAAGAACACAGCGGGTCAGGCTCCCTCTGTGTGTGCCATGGGACACAGCTGCTCTTGCCTTCCTAAACATTTAGTGTTTGTTTTGCTGGCTGATTCTCTCAAACAACTGTGATCATTTCAGAGCTTCACATTGCCTTATATCCTGGTAGAGTAGCAATGAGAACTGCCCTGGTGTGCTCAAGAGAGCAGAACCATGGTGAATCAGTACAGCGTTTCCTCTCATGGCAGGACAGACCCACTCTTGGGTTTGAAATGGTGCTAAGGTAGGTGACCATAAGAGCTCCAAGAGATGATGGGACACCTTGGGAATCTTCTGAGTATGCTGGGACTGGGCTAGATCCTTACAAATGCATCTCACCAAAATGCATGTAAATTTGTTCCTAAATTGGAGGGTGATGTCTCCAAACTAATACCCTTCTACACTTGGTATTAGAGCATCTGGTGAAGAGGATGCTCTGAGGACTGAAAACCCTGCTCACATTCACTGTGAGGTTCTTGCTATCATCTCCTGCAGCTCTGGAAAGGAACTGCTTGGAAATCAGCTCTCTAAATGTTTCCAAATTTCCCTCAGTGACAGAAATCAGTAATCTGAAAAATGAGGAAATGATCAAAAAATGCACTTTGAGCAGGAAAAAAAATGAAAACTTCATTTTTTTCTACTCATTTCAGCAGGCCTGGGTCCATGCACACTGGCCACTCTGTACTGCTCATCTCAGCTTGGTAGAAAGCCAGAGAGATGGTTAAACATCTTCTCTCTGGCTTCTCCTCGATGCCAGATGTGCCGCAAGGTATTTCCTGAATCATGCAACGTTTCTGGGCTGTTCAAAGTTTGTCACTTTGTACAGTGTTTCTTGGATGGAGATGACCCCTATATCAATGTCAGCATTTACAGCTGGGAGTCCTTTGAGACCCCTGGGTCAAACACAACTGTACTTATCAATTCTGGCATCTGTGACAGCAGCTCTGTGGGCCTGGGGAGCCTGACTTGCTGCTGTAATTCCCCCTTCGGAGACACACAGAGAAAATGCCTCAAATCAGCAAGAAGTTCACCTATTTAATTTTTGAGCCCTCCTCACAGGGATGAATTCATCTTGCCTACCACTCAAAAGAAGTCCAGTCTTGGGAACTTAGACGAGCTTCTCTACAGCTTTGCCAAGCATTGCTGCAGGCTCTGAAAGAACAACCAGCTGGGGGGAGATGAACACTGGAGAGCTCAGCATTTTTCCATGGGTGAAGAAGGGACTCAGGTTGATTATCCTGCAGATGACACCCATTTTTCAGGCAGTTACACTCAAGGAAGATGTCCTGAACCCTTTGAGGTGGACTGTCATGCACAAACTCGGTGTTTATCTCCTCCTCACCCCCCAGCAGCCACCCCTTCACTGGCCTTTGTGCAGAAACCCCCCAGTCCTTACTATGGAGGTACAGCTCCCGCATCAGGGAGACAAGATGTTGCTCCACTATCCATCACCACCTGTACAAAAAGCACAGATACAAGGACAATACAAATGATCATTTTAAGCTCCTCTTCATTTGCTATTCAGCCTTCTCCAAGGTGTCCTGTCCTTCCACCTGCTCATAGCTTGTCCCCCAAGCATGTAGGGTTTCCTCTCTGTTTCCTCCAGTGATTTCATTCTTTCCTACTAACCTGAGACGGTGAACATGTGCCATCCTTATCCCGTCTCCTCTCCAAATTTCCTGTGTCTGAGTGCCTCTGCACTTTCCCCATTTCCCTGGCTCTGCAGTGTTTATGACCTACCTCTTTGTTCCCAGTGCTGCAGACTCAGCTGACTGGGATCTCTGAGCTGCAGCCACCACGTTGTTCCCAGGGTCTTTCCCATGAACAGGGGACAGGTGATGGATACATGGATGCAGCACTTCAGTGTGGGACTGATTTCCCATCCCCTGACCCATGCAATGTTTTTCTGACTTCAAGATGAATTCACAGCCAGAAAAAAACACACAACTTATATATGTATATAGGTCAAACATATGCAAGCACCCACAGCCATCCCTCGCCCCAAAAGTCACATTCTTCGTGATTTCTGTTCAGAGGTTTTCTTCAGCACATCTTCCTCATGACTCAGGAACCCCCAAAATTCAATATGCAAAGCAATTTGCATCTGACTGATTGACCATCTCCCACGTATCTCTTGGATCTGCACTTTTGAACCTCTGATCCACAAATCCCTGCCTATGCAGGGTCCGTAGAAAGTAACTCATCAACCTGGAGTCTGTTATCAGTACAGTTAAGTTGTTTTAGAAAGGGCTGCATTGCCACAGGAAAGGTTTTCGGGTTCAGGAAACTGAAGCAGGTTGAAAAACACTGACTAGAGGCTTTGGGATTCTGGGGAACATCTAAGACAACTCAGACACTCTGCACTTTGAGAGCTGAAATGTTAATAAGAACCTATTGACTTTCGTTGGGATGAACAGTGCTATACTGACGTGAGAAGGAAGTACTGACTGAAAAAAAAAAAGTCAATATTTGCCAGGTGGGATAATAAATCCTGATTTATGATCAATGCAAAACGCAGTGGCTGCATTGCTATATACAGTTCATCGGGTAAACCGAGCCACTGTGTTTCCTTTATTTCAATTAGCTGCAAGTAATTTGCTGAGATATTCAGGGTAATGTGTAACCGAGATGTTCTGAGGGCTGTTCCCAGCCTACAGCTAAATAACCCGACACCTCTAAGTGATGTGGAACATTTTTAGCTTTTGCTGGAGGCAAAACCGAAAGTTAGACAGCGCAACTTTAGTTCTTCCCCAAATTGCTGGGATGGTTTCTGCTGGGATGGTTTCTGCTAGGTCCCTGCCTCATAGCTGTGCAGCCTGGGTGGGAATGGGGGGTAAGGAGGCTGCCCAAACACCCTGGGGAGTTTGGGTGCAAGGTGGTGTCCCGTGCTACGTCTCCTCCCAGCCTTCACAACTGGCCCAGGCAAAAGGCAGCGTGGAAAATTCACCCCACTGCCTCTGACCACAGAGTGACTTTTAGCAGATGGGAGATCAGTGTTTGCCTTCCTCCCTGTGAGTTAGGCAGCGTTTTTTAATCCAGTCCTCTGTACACCTCCACAGAGCCATAAAACTCTGCCTTTCTTCCCTGCCACAGACGTTTCAAGCTTCACTGATTAGGTTTGCATTGTATGTAGCTGGCTATTAAAGCCAAGCATTTATGGTCCTTCCAGTTTTGCAGGATAATTTCAGAAGCAGCAGCACCACAGAAGTCCTTTGCTGTAGTTGAATAACCTGATTTGTACAAATATTTTAGCAAAAAAATCCAGACTATTCTGATTTCTACGCGGCTTCCCTCCCTTCCTAAGAATAATTGCACCAAATCCTCCAAGACACAGGATAAACACAGTGGTTTCACTTTATTATAACAAAGTATAGATTTTTCACTGCTGCGTCACTGCGTCTCTCACTTGTCTTCATCTCTGAAAGGTTTTGTTTTCATCATTTTACCACCATATTTATGTAGAAATGTTCTGGACAGCTGAGATGATTTTACTGTCTCTTACATTTCCTGTTCTGTTGTTTAATTAGTTCTTTCTGAAAAGAACATTGCTTCAAATAAGAAGTTTCCCACTACAAGAATTAAATCAAAGAGCTTCAGACAGCCCAACACTGCTGTGTGAGTTTCACTCCTGATGTGCTTGAGGAGGAACAAGCACTTGGGTAGAGAATCAATCAGTTATTATTGTGGCAAAGAAGTGGACTCAAAGTTGGTCTGAGTGCAGGAACCTGTCCCTAGGATATGTCCCAAAGCCCAGTCCTGCATCTTCCTCCCACCCAGGAGACAATGCCCTATCCATGCACTTCCATCAGGCACCAGCATCAAGAAGTTGTAAAGCAACAACCAGCACTTTGCTCCACGTGCACCTGAGAGGCCTCATTAAACAAAGGATCACCACTCCAGAAGATGCTGCTCATATCTCAGGTCTGTGTTTCCTCCTCTTTGCGGATGTATTAAGTCAATAGAAGATATGGTTTAGGTTTAGATTGGATATTAGAAATAAATTCTTTCCTGAGAGAGTGGTGAGGCACTGGAACAGGCTGCCCAGGGACGGGGTGGAGTCACCAGCCCTGGAGATGCTTAAAAAACAAGTAGCTGTAGAACTTGAGACTGCGGGCTGGTGGAGAGAGATGTTGGGATGAAGGCTGGACTTGAAGAGAGGGAATTTCTGCATAGAGAAGGCAGACACATTGGATAAGATGCACCAGAAGATTTTGGTCCTGAACTTCTCCACTGGCACAGAAAGCAAACTTGTTCTGTCTGCCCTTGTCCCAGGAGGAAGCTTGGAGACTCTTTCAGGCTTTTGTGCATAGTTTTTATTGCCGCCCAGTATTTAGAGGCTTTTCTTCAGAAACATTGTATTCCCATCAGTAGACCCAATATCCCAGCCAGCATCTCCATTTTCCATGACATTATTCTTCCTGACTCTGGGTTTGTATCCCCAGAAGACTTTGCATGACTGAGCACAGCAGGCACAGAGGGTATGGACCTTCTAGGGACCATATAGCTCAACCTAAACAAAGCTGCCTTATCTGTGCCATTCCTCGGCCCAAGGCCTCCCCTGAACTCGGCTTAGACATTGACTGGTGGGGTGCAAGTTGGCTGGGCCAAAACCACACCAACAAGAGCACTAACAGGTTGGGTGGTGCCAGGAGAGAGCTGGACAATGAATGACATGTCCCCATGACTTCCCTGGAAAATGGTCACAGGCAAGAAGAGAGTTGTGGGCATCACCTGAGCTGAGCTCATCGGTGTTAACACCATGTGGTGTGGGAGGAACTCTTATCTGCAACATGCTGAACGTGAAGACAAGGATAAAAAAACTCCACTGTAAGTCACAAATAGCCAGGGGTGTGCATCCTTGTCCTTTCCTGGCCATCACCAGCCTGAGAGACCTTCTGGAGTTCTGGTGCCCATCCCTTCCCCCACACTGATCAGCTAAACACGGTTCCCCACCAGGTCCCACGATGGGGGATGAAGCCTTGGTGCTCCTGAATGCCTGGAGGTATAATAAGCACTGAAGAGGAGTCAATCAGGGTGTTATGTATCCGGCCAGCCTGCAATCTCGTCTTCTCCCTGGGCAGGGTGAGTAGGGCAAAGGTTGCAGTAGCTGGCTGTCACTTCAAGGCTGACTCGTGCCCCACTGTTTACAGCCACTTGCCCAGCACCTGGGTCAGAATTTGTTTCAGCACTGCTACAATCTGTTTGGTTTGGATGGCACCCGGGTGAGTGGTAAAGTCAGTTGTGATATATTTTAAACCTTGAAGCCTGGAATTGTGATACAATCTCCTCTGAAGACAGTGCAGGCCAGGGGACAATCCATTCACAGCCCTGGAAAAATGGATATATTTGGCTAGTGGAAAAGGTGGCTCTTTCTGCAGTGGCATGGTTTGAAAGCATTCACCACCGTCAGCAATGCTCTTCAGTTCCCACATGGTCAGCACCCACGTTCTGTTCAGAGACAACATTCAAAAACAAAGACCTTAAACACCAAGCCACTCTGCTGCCTCTTCAATGCCCTATTGGACAATAAACTCCGAGGAGTGACTTTGTCCAGCCTTGGTGCCAGATTTCAGGGGATGGCACAGCAGATTGGTTAGGACTGCATGTCTGCACCTGCGGTTTCCGAAGGCTCACACAAGTGAATTGCACATCCCCGAGCACACAGGCTGAAACGCTCTGCAGCCCACACGGAGCTGAAGGCTTCCTGTTGCAGCCAAAAAAGGACTGTCTTGATTTTCTAGTGCCCATCGTGTTGTGTTTGGTTGCTCAGGTGGAGCACGGGTTACAGCAATCGCTTGCTTTCTGTTTATAAATTCATTGGACACAGTTCTTTTGTCAGAACAATTTTCACCTTTGCAAAGCTGCTTCTGTTTGTGAACTGCACTCCCACACAGCACCTTCTCTGAGCAGTCATCAGCGCCGCTCTGAAATGTTTGGATAGTTTGAAATAAATTTCATCAGAAAAACCACAGGTTTCTATAAAGGAGTACAATTGTCCTGTGTTTTCTCGTATGGAGGCTCTCAGAACAGCTTCTCCTTTCTCCAGGACAGCATTAATACATGTACTGTTGCTAAGTGTCTGATATTTATGTTCCATTAAGTTCAAAACAGAATTTATTTCTATTCAGCCTCAACCCCCACAGCCTCAGATTCACCCTGAGTTTTGCCTCCCTCTTTGCTGAAGCTCCTCTTGCCATCGCATGGCTGAGACCACCATCCATCTGCTCTGCTTTCAAACACATTTGGTAAGACCCAGGGGCATCAGAAATTCAAAAAGAACCTGTAAAATATCTCCCACAACCTCTACGACTTAACAGAACTGGTCAGATACAGGAACTGAGCAGGAGTGCTACCTGCCTACACTCACTCCTCAGTGCAGTTGTCTCTGCATCACTTAACTCCAGAGTCTGGCTGCTCCTTTGCATGGTCCTTTGTGAGCAACATGCTTTGATGCTGGTCTCCGAGTTAGAAACCCCCTTCCTGCCACCACTGCTGGGACCTTTCCTTGCCTTTGATACAGCAATTTTGAAATTAACATTTCTCTTCAGCCTTTGAATAGAGAAGCACCTGGACAAGTCATGAAACACCCCTCAGGTGCATTTTATTCCTCTTCCCATCCACTGAAATATTTACACATCAAAGGAAGCTTTCTTATCTAAAGGGGTTTTGATGTTCATTACAGCAACACATGGGCAGTAATAAAAAGCAGTGCCCCACGGTGCTGATGTCATCAGCAGCCACAGAGCTACAAGCCACATTGGGAGTGACAAGGGTTCTTTGCCCTTGGCTGTTGTCCTGAAGGGGTGGTAAAGAAGAAGGCCCAATGTGGAGGATGCTCTGCACCAACTCACAAGGCCAGGAGACCTGGTACCTCCTTAACTGCTCTCCTGGACCTGGCCCTTCCACTCTTGCAAGGCAGATGTGCTTTGAAGTCTTTACTGCATAACAGGCCAACTTGCAGAAAGTGCTGGGCTGCAGGTAACAGTTGAGCAGAGTTTCATGGGCATCTCTGGAAAGGCCAAGGGACCTCCCCTCCCAGTGAGTGTCCGTTTCCATATGCAGTCCACTCACACTCATCATCTCCTTCAACGCAGAGGCTGTGAAATAAACACCCCTCCTGCCCTGCCACATTCTTATCATCTCTGTAGACAGCCCATGCTGCACTTCTCTTCAGGTTGACTCACTCCAGATGTGCCTCCAGCATGGGGCATCACCCTGTGGACACCCCAGCCCCAGTGCATCCCGTGGACATGATCCCACACTGTGACTACTGCAAATGGCCTGGCATCCATTCCTTCTGTGTGTGCCTCCCCTTCTGCTGGGTAAGTCAGGATGTTCCTCTCTGGTCTACCTGCTGTGCTGGAGACAGTGGCTTGAACCTGCTGCAGGCAGACAGGTGGACATTCTTTACAACCCCTCACCCAGACCAGGAGAGGTGTCAAGACAGGTGTGTTGCAAGCAGAAGGTGGAAAGTGAAAGGGACAAGCAAACAGACCTGGGGTGGAGAGAATTTCCAGGGGTGCTGGGGCCATCACAGGTACCCTGACAAGAGCCACAGGGTGCCCTGAGCCTGATCAGAGCTAGCAGCCCTGGCACCGTGGGGATCTTAGCCAGAGATGCTCCTCAGGCTGCAGGTGTCCATGCCAGCCAGGGTGCCCTGAGGACCCATCCAAAAATCTGGGTCCATGCCCATCCCTCTGGCTTCTGCTCTCTGGTGTTTCTCCTTGGAGTGGGGGGGNGGGGGGGGGGGGGGGGGGGGGGGGGGGGGAGAGGAATAAAACATCTAAGCCCCAAAATATGATATTCCCATAGACCCACGTGGCTCTGGCCAACCAGCCATGTCCCTCTAACCTCTCATTCCCCTTCTCCTTTCAATTAGCTCTTACCTTCCTGACGACTTCACTCAACACCCAGAGCAATTAGAAGCCAGAGGAAGGCTATGGCTTTGTCTCGAGCGATGAGCCAGATTAATCAGCTCCAGTTGCACTGAATTACCCAGCCAGGGCTCACAGCAACAACCTCCGATTCACCGGCAAAGCAGCCAGCATCCCGTTTTCAGCCGGGATAATCAGCAAGGATGTGAAAGCCAGATGACTGACTAGGTGAGGGTGGGCTGCTGCCTGTCAGGAGAGGGAATAGAAGTCAAAGCACTTTGAAATTAAATCCTCGCTTTGACAGGGAACTAATGCAGAGATTTTAAAGTAGGTGTAATACACTTAGACAGGCATGTGTGCAGCCCAGCGCGAGTTGTCGTGCTTTGAAGAAGTGTGTCCTGGCTACAAGGAGAGCAGGAAAATGGAGTTGAAAAGACAAAGGGAATTTTGAATAGCTCCAAACCAGCTTGGCAAGATTTTAGAGATGGTAGCAAGAAGTTTTTAGAAACAGACCCAACTAATAACATTGTCAGGAGGAGATTTGGTGCATGGTTGTTGGCTGCCTGGGATCTTAGATTTCACACCAAGCACCCGCCTCATGTCAGTCCTGGCTTCAAATTAAGTCATTTTTTGCTTATGTGGACTGCTGGGGATAGGTGGAGACACGGTGGATGGGGAGGAGATAGGGATCTCCACTGCACCTCTTGGTCTCCAGGGTGGGCAAGCCACATTGCTAGTCAGTCCTGGGATTCCCAAGAGCTAACCATTCTAGACAACTTCAGGGCTGTATTTAAGCCTCAGTACCTGGCCAAGCACCGTCCAAATGCACAGCCTGGGGCCCATCATCAGAGCCCTGCAGTTGCTCCTGCTCTCCTCAGGGCAGCAATACCAAGAGTGCCTGTAACCTCATCTCTGCTGCTAGCTCCAGCTACTATTCCTTCCCGATAGAAAAAAAACCAAGATCCCTCTCCTTATTTGTGATTTTTCAAATGCGAGAATTTGGCAATTATGTTGAATCCTCAAAAACGGAGAGGTGGGAAATCCCTCCCGATCGGAGTGGTTAATGGGGAAGGCAGATTCGGTGATGCTCAGGCTGCTCCCCACGATATCGAAACCCGCCAGGCCCCATCCTGCGGTTTCTGCTTCTTCACAAGCACGCGGAAATTACTCTGAAAGTATCAAATGTGAGAGGAAAAAAAAGCAAAAAAATATCCTCCCCTCTTAACGATGCCCCCATCTCCCCCTGCAGGTCCGCGGCGGAGCGAACCCTCCCGTGCCCCAATCTCACAGAACCCACCAAGCCCACTCAAGGGGGTCCCGGTGGAAAGGGCGGGGGTGGGTGAAACGCAGCCCGGGCCGCCAGCAGAGCCTCCGGTGCCCTCCCCACCGTGGTCCCGCCTCCGGGGGTGTCCCCGGCGGCGGGTCCCGCCCAGGCAGCGGCGGAGCCGGGGCGGCCCCCGGGGCTGCCCCCGCCCCCGCCCCGCCC
>VYZU01082218.1:0-13050 GCA_013401355.1 Ceyx cyanopectus | reverse complement strand
AACAAAACAAAACAGGAAAAAAAAAAATCAGAATACTTACTGAACCATTTTACTCTATAACCACCTAACAAAGGAAGTTGGTATTTCTTAATTTGGGAGAAAACAGAATAATCAAGTCAAACCCCTTCACCAAGTGCAATGGTATTTCCAGACATGCTAAGATTTTTAAAAAGATTAACATAAATCCTTTTTTGTCCATGTGTCTCAGATCTTCAGCATAAAAATGATTAAACTATAAATAAAACTGTGTACAGCTTTACCAATAAAAATACTTAGAACATATAATAGAGTTTTAGCTAAAGTTGCAATGCAAAATGCCAAGGATGACTTGAGATCCCACACATTTATCTCTGTGCCTTCTGGATATTTTGATGGGCTAAATGGTATGTTTTATATTTACCAACGTTTTTACCATGACAGCAGGATCTCAGAACTACGCTTCCACAGGATTTGTGCTTAGATATATCCTAGAATGAAAATTTTCTCTCATAAAGCTATTGAGAGAAACTTAATTAGAATGAATACACTTTCCACCTCTGCTAAAATAAACTCTCTGACATTAGAAATCAGAGGAAAAAATATCCCCAGTATCTAGATGATACAAAATCGCACAAATTGAAAGAATAACTAAAATTTGACAGATCATGAATAGGAAAAAATATTGCTTCTCTGACAAAATTAAAATACTACATTTCAGCCCAGAATTTGCAAAAGTAAGTAACTTTTAAGGAAATTGTTTGAAAGCTATCTTATTCTTAAAAAGCAATACAATTACTTTACAAATGACAAAACAATGTTTCAAAATTTGTTTTGTTTTTAAATAACAAAATAGAAAAAAATTACTAACTGTCATTTGTGCTAAATGAAGCTCTGCTCCATTCCATCTGTTATGTATTTCAGGTAGCCCAATTGTTTCTACATTTGCATAGCTAAAAATGTGTGCTAACACTCCATGTTACCAGCAGAACTCTCTTCTGTGAATGCATGGAGAATTAGCTGGGATGCCTCATTATACAGCACAGTAATTCTGCTTAATCCTTTCCAAAAACCTTGAGAAAAAAAAAAAACAGAAAGGAAAAAAAAAAGTGAATCAATTTTACTCTCTCAGTGAAAAGAAAAAGCACATCATTACATTCAGTCAATCAATGTTTAAAAAATTGTATATTTTGAAGCTTGAAAAACTGTTTGAATGTAGGAACAGTAAAGCAACTCTTCATACACAGATAAACCTGCTAGATATATGAGTCAAAATCTGTTGTATTCTGTTATTGTTATCCTCTATATACATCTTAACATACTCACAATGCTAATGCATAGAAAGCTAACTCAGGTGCCTCCTTGGGAACTCAGTCACCTCCTTGGGAACTCAGTCTTCCTGGACTGTCCTATTCCTATGGAACGGATTATCGGAATCACCTTATCGAAAAGCATTCATGGAACAGAGATTCCAACCTGTTATGCGGGGCAGATGGAACTAAAGTCAGACAGTGTAAATATTTGTTAGAAGCCTCTGTTGCAGCAACTGGATAAGTTCTTATTAGACCTATGAATTCCTGAAAAAAAATTATGTAAATTCTGAATGTAGGACCCCGTACTTTTTTTTTTTTTTTCCCACAGTATCATATGAGTCTAAAAAAGCAGGAATAAGTGTGCCCTTGCATTACTCCATGTTACTTACTAGGATGACATGCCTAGTTATACTAAAGATGGGTAAGAAATTTGGTATAAATTAATAATTGGCAATTTGGAGACAATAAAGATTTTAAAAATTATATTCAGAACACTAAGATTTACGAAACTGGGATTTTATCATACATCAGTAAGATGTCTTTAAACTAACAAAACACAAATATAAATAAAGGCTGCCTGAAACTGGCTGCTCCACATGTAGTAGTTATTTAAATTGTTATTTCAGCTAATTTCTCACATACTATGAGTAAAACTTCTCTTATTCCAGCTATGTGATCATTTTAGTCTATATCNCAGGGAAAAATTACAGAAGGTACTTTGGCACCTTTAACTTTTAATAGCCATTTTAATGCAGATTATCTTGACATAATTTTACTGCCTATTAGGTAATCTTATTTGGAAAATGGAATGAACACAAGATCATTTAGCAATATACAGTAACATTTATTTTTTTCAGTAACTGTTTTTCTGAGCATCCTTCTAAAGGATCTTATAATAAATCAGTATACCCTGAATTGCTGAAATTTATTTGACTGTCTTGGCAGATGGTGCTGATAGCTACAAATGTGAGTCACAGAACTGTAAATTAGAATATAGTGCATCAATGGATTTCTTAAGGCGGAGACTTTTTTAAAAGCACCACAGGAATGACTGCATTTATGTCTCAAGTGGTATCTTAAGTTCTTTCCAGCTTAATTTGTCAAGTAGTTGAGCTGCAATGGGTCTTCTGCAAATTTTCCCCTAAAATGTATCTCTATAAAAACCCACAAAAGAAACAAAACAAAACAGGAAAAAAAAAAATCAGAATACTTACTGAACCATTTTACTCTATAACCACCTAACAAAGGAAGTTGGTATTTCTTAATTTGGGAGAAAACAGAATAATCAAGTCAAACCCCTTCACCAAGTGCAATGGTATTTCCAGACATGCTAAGATTTTTAAAAAGATTAACATAAATCCTTTTTTGTCCATGTGTCTCAGATCTTCAGCATAAAAATGATTAAACTATAAATAAAACTGTGTACAGCTTTACCAATAAAAATACTTAGAACATATAATAGAGTTTTAGCTAAAGTTGCAATGCAAAATGCCAAGGATGACTTGAGATCCCACACATTTATCTCTGTGCCTTCTGGATATTTTGATGGGCTAAATGGTATGTTTTATATTTACCAACGT
Organism: Ceyx cyanopectus; assembly: GCA_013401355.1. Taxonomy (NCBI): domain Eukaryota; kingdom Metazoa; phylum Chordata; class Aves; order Coraciiformes; family Alcedinidae; genus Ceyx; species Ceyx cyanopectus. The sequence goes on along the minus strand of VYZU01082218.1, from coordinate 10,181 downwards.
TTTTACCATGACAGCAGGATCTCAGAACTACGCTTCCACAGGATTTGTGCTTAGATATATCCTAGAATGAAAATTTTCTCTCATAAAGCTATTGAGAGAAACTTAATTAGAATGAATACACTTTCCACCTCTGCTAAAATAAACTCTCTGACATTAGAAATCAGAGGAAAAAATATCCCCAGTATCTAGATGATACAAAATCGCACAAATTGAAAGAATAACTAAAATTTGACAGATCATGAATAGGAAAAAATATTGCTTCTCTGACAAAATTAAAATACTACATTTCAGCCCAGAATTTGCAAAAGTAAGTAACTTTTAAGGAAATTGTTTGAAAGCTATCTTATTCTTAAAAAGCAATACAATTACTTTACAAATGACAAAACAATGTTTCAAAATTTGTTTTGTTTTTAAATAACAAAATAGAAAAAAATTACTAACTGTCATTTGTGCTAAATGAAGCTCTGCTCCATTCCATCTGTTATGTATTTCAGGTAGCCCAATTGTTTCTACATTTGCATAGCTAAAAATGTGTGCTAACACTCCATGTTACCNTAATAATTGGCAATTTGGAGACAATAAAGATTTTAAAAATTATATTCAGAACACTAAGATTTACGAAACTGGGATTTTATCATACATCAGTAAGATGTCTTTAAACTAACAAAACACAAATATAAATAAAGGCTGCCTGAAACTGGCTGCTCCACATGTAGTAGTTATTTAAATTGTTATTTCAGCTAATTTCTCACATACTATGAGTAAAACTTCTCTTATTCCAGCTATGTGATCATTTTAGTCTATATCTACCATAGACCTCTGGATGCTTTTTTCTTTTTTTAAGTATTATTCAATTTAAAAAATGAAAGTGATCATAATTAGAGTCTGCTGGAACCAAGTAAATCCAAGACAAGGTCAAAGAAATGTTTTCCTGTCCTGAGGGCACCATGAGGAATTAAATGGTGAGAATACTGAGCCACTTCCCTGTCCCCTCTGTGCCTGTTTACAAATGATAAAAAAAGATTCCTCAGTCACTNCTACCATAGACCTCTGGATGCTTTTTTCTTTTTTTAAGTATTATTCAATTTAAAAAATGAAAGTGATCATAATTAGAGTCTGCTGGAACCAAGTAAATCCAAGACAAGGTCAAAGAAATGTTTTCCTGTCCTGAGGGCACCATGAGGAATTAAATGGTGAGAATACTGAGCCACTTCCCTGTCCCCTCTGTGCCTGTTTACAAATGATAAAAAAAGATTCCTCAGTCACTCACACACTCACTGAAATCACACCAGTCAATCCATCAATTATAAAGTCCTTAATACCTTCACACTGGACTCAAGTTATTATACATTTAGCCCCAATTTCTCATGCTTTGTAAAAGAAAGAAAGAAAGATGGATAAAATTATAGGTATAGTGTGAAAAGAGAACCCAAAGGTGTTGAAATTCTACTAAAAGCCTGCCCTTTGAGAACTGAAGTGTATAACTTTGTAATTAGACTTTGGATGTGAGGACTATCATGTCTTAGTCTATTGTTGTTTTTATCAGTGGTCTCTAGAGACGGTGGACAACATCCAGTAATGATTGCAGAATTTGATCATGTTTCTAAATTAATTGTGCTTTGGCCTGTTGGGAGTATGCAGTCATATCCAGTGGAGAGGAAGGGAATATTACTGTATCGTGCCAAATAACCCCAAACAGTCATTGTACTCAGCCTAGGCTGTGATCTAAATCATTGCAATTTACATAATCAAGTGGAATGTATTAATTTGCATAATCAAGTCTAAGTACAGTAAAGGTATGTAACTACAGCACAAACCTATTTCTTATTCAGAATTTGCAGTCTGCTAGTTGTGTTCAAATGACCTCAAATTCTTTAAATTTTTTTCACAGTGTTAACATGGCAAAGAAAGGGATTTATTTTGCTGGATAAAGTGAAGTTGAGAGGAAGATTAAATAGCATCAAACATTCCAGTTTTTACATTCTATTTCTTTAGCATTCCTTTGTATCTGATCAGATGGTTCCTAATGAATACACACCTCAGTATCTATTACCACTCTGAAGAGGTTTCTCACAAGGAAGTAAGCTGCTGTGAAACCCTCAAACAAAAAACCCACATAATTTAGAGTGTACTTCAAGTAAAAACATAGAAAAGGACTTCATAGATCCTGCAGCATTTAGCAACTGCAATGTTTATACCTATCAAAGTTTAGTAGCTTTCTAACTGATGGACAAAATGTTTTTATAAGAAAGTGAGAAAGCTTTAGGTTGATGTTTAGCAAAATGTGTGTCCTTCAGAACTCTTGAAGATACTGTAATCTCATAATCTAAAAAAGCTACCCCAAAATCACATCATATTCAAACAGGTCACTGTAGCAAAATGCCCTCTATTGAAGATGGCGGCTGTAGGACACAGGACTGGCTCAGATACAGGACATGCCTAGCCAAGGGCTGCTCAGCCCACAGAGACGGAACACAGCACAGAGAAGCCTGAGTGAGCAGAAGCCTAGGTTTATTAGCTCTGGCACAGCTGCTGCCTACCTCCTGTGTCTGGACTTTGCACTTAACACTAATCTGTGCATTTCACTTGCAATTCTTGTAATTCTTGGGTCAAGGCACTTCTACCTGTGCTCGCTGACTCACCCTTGGACAAAGGCTAGCACAGAAGTATCATCTTCCATGAAGTCTCATGTTTCCCTTCATCCTGTAAACACAACTGTCTGCTGCAGTGCTTATGCCATTTTTTATGTTTGAGAAGCACCAGGACTAGTTTTATCTGGGCTCCCTACTTCTCACCAGATGCTCCCAGCACTGAATTTATAAACTCATTTATTCAAAATACCACTTCAGAAAAGCCCTAAAATTCTTTATGTGGCAGCCATGCCAAGCAAGAACCCACAGTTGAGCAGGTGCTTAGGCATTTGTGCATCAGCTGCCTGCACCACATGTCCAGCCCAGGGCATCGGAGCCCTCACATTCAGTGCTTCATCTCTCGAAGCACATACCGCATTTCTGGGCTCCTTCTCATGTTAGCTGCAGGGCACCCCAGGAGATGGTAAAAATTGATTACCCTTCTGGAAGAAACACTACTGTTTAATATGTGATTCATTCAGCAGTTGTTTCATTAGGGATAAAAAACTAGAAACAAAACAAAACAAAAAAGTCTGCAGCCCCACACATAAGAAATTATTCGCTTACAGAGTTTCAAACATTTCCATTCTGGCACTGCCTTTGAAAGTCAGTTTGAAACAACCCCTGCCTACCAAATTGCAGAGGAATTATTCTCAATTACAGCCCTCCATCTGTTAAAAAGTATAGTCACTGATCAGTGCTGACCTCTCCTGTGACAGGTCAAACAGATGAAAAATTCTGACAGCCGCTCAGTTTTGAAGCTCCAGGGAGAGGGAGACAGAAGAAGAAGGAATGAAATAAGGTTCCCTTGCTCAATTTTATTTCAGTATTTTTTTGTGGTATTAGTAAAACCACATTTGCTTTCTCTCTATTGAATAAATTGCACATGGCAATGCAATTTTCTTTAAAGTCATTAGCTTAATGATTTAATTTAGGTATCATTTGCAGAAATCTTCACATAATCAATCACTTCAGCTTTTGTTTCTTAGTTCTGGACAGTTTTGCTGAGCAGCACAACTTTGCTCCTCTCTCTGTTCAGTACCTATATAACTAGGTTGCGTATAAATCTGATAGGACTCAGCAATGTCACACTACTGGGAGAGACCTATTGCTGGGGACACCTTGCCAAGCTACAGAGTAATCACTCAAAACACTCTTTCAAAGCAGATTTGGGTTAATTTAATTTAACTGCATGAAGATAATTTTCTTAAAAAACTATCTGACATTTACCTGTGACTGTTCCCTTCCAAGAAAAGGGTTTCTGTGAGACACTGACCTAATGAAAGGTAAACACAAAACAGTCTCACTTAAGACTTAATTAGTAAAGTAAGTATACTCCTGCATAAGCAAGGTAGAGCTCTTAATTAGGAGTGAGAATTATTTATATATCTGCACTGCCACTTCTAAGGATTTAAAAAAATTAAAAATAAAAATATTAAAAAGACCAAAGAAAGCAGTGTCTTCTCAGGAGAACTTCCAACCACATTTAGGTCAGCTCGTGACTGATCCTTCAGCTACACAGATGTGTTTCATTAAAGAATACTCTGATCTGCCCCCAGAAGAAATGCAGTTACTTAATCTCACTGGAAAGAGTACAATCTGGCTAGTGCAGCATAGGCAGGTCAAAGGAAATAGAAAAGCAACATCTGACGTTTTGCTTATGAATGACAGCAAAAGTCTTAAGAGAAAATGTTGATACTCATATTCATCTGCTACTCTGCTACTTTTTCAACAACTAAAATAAACAGGAAAGGGAAACCTAGAGCTGTTAAATAGTTGCTTTTTGAGATCACTGGCTAAAAAAAATACCTCCCCAAAAAACACTACACACCCAAAACCTATGAAATGACAACAAGCCAAATTGTAAAAAACAGTGTGGTTTGGTTTGGTTTTGTAATTAAAACAAACAAAAAAACCAGCCAAATCATCTGACATGACACCACATCTTTTTCCAGGTTAAGCAGTAGCATCCCTTCTATCTACACTAAATTTATTCCAGGTTAGGATGCTGCATATGTGATGATAGAACTTGCTTAATTAAATCAGAGTGATTTCAGAAGAAAATATAATTTTATTTTTTATTTTTAAGATATCAAATCTAATATGTATTTTCCTAGAACTGTGCATGCCAACCACAGAAACATTTTTCTATTTACTATTTTAAGCAGCAGGTAAGATATTTGCGTGAAAAAGAAGAGCACAAGTTCAGTTGCCTCTGTACCTTTGCTTAATGCAGCAAGGAAATTGTTGCTTTTGTCACTTAACTAATTGTGGGTACAAACATTCTGGTTTTGTAAACCTCAGCTTTAAACATGACCAACCCCACTGGCCTGGTGAAACAAGTCCAACCACTGAAGCTGGTCCTCTAGTTTCCATTTCTGTAAATTTCCTGCCTTAATCTGTAAGCCTAGAAAGCCCATTAGTATGCAGTATTTTCCACTCATGACAACTCTTACACCCAGTAGCCGCAGTATCACTCAGCCTTCTTTTTTGATTAAATGACCAGGTTGAGCAATGGCTTCTCCACTCAGGCAATTTCTCCATTTCTTGACTCACTGTTATTGTTCTTTTTGCAGTTTCACTATTTTTCATCATCTTGTGAGCACCAGAGTTGGGCACAGTACCATAGCACTGGCCTCATTGATGTAATGTGTGAGAAAGTGAAAGGCTCTGCAGAAGATTATTTCACCAGCTCCACTGTTAGCAGATGACTGCTTCAAATTCATCAAAACAAAAAGTGCTATAGTCATGCAAAGTGCCATTAAGTCCCCTGAAATTAATAGACTTTTAACATTTTTTTTTAATTCTTCAATTCTAGATATCTATTTTCCATCAATCTGGGAACCCCAAAACAATCAACAAACAATCAAAAGCCAAAAAAAAAGACCATTTCACTTTGAATGAAAGGAATATGTAGGAATAAGAGAAATCCCAGGTCAGGTTTCCAGCACAGTAGAACCAGGGTTGACAAAACATTGGTAATGTGATTCAGCCCTTGTGATTCAGTAGGTTATTGCCCCAGTGCTCCCTGATATTCTACATATTTAGGATCTCACTGCAAAGAAAGGCAGATGTTTCAGAGTCATCCTGAGCACCACAATTCGGCATAAAAACCTNTTCTCTCTATTGAATAAATTGCACATGGCAATGCAATTTTCTTTAAAGTCATTAGCTTAATGATTTAATTTAGGTATCATTTGCAGAAATCTTCACATAATCAATCACTTCAGCTTTTGTTTCTTAGTTCTGGACAGTTTTGCTGAGCAGCACAACTTTGCTCCTCTCTCTGTTCAGTACCTATATAACTAGGTTGCGTATAAATCTGATAGGACTCAGCAATGTCACACTACTGGGAGAGACCTATTGCTGGGGACACCTTGCCAAGCTACAGAGTAATCACTCAAAACACTCTTTCAAAGCAGATTTGGGTTAATTTAATTTAACTGCATGAAGATAATTTTCTTAAAAAACTATCTGACATTTACCTGTGACTGTTCCCTTCCAAGAAAAGGGTTTCTGTGAGACACTGACCTAATGAAAGGTAAACACAAAACAGTCTCACTTAAGACTTAATTAGTAAAGTAAGTATACTCCTGCATAAGCAAGGTAGAGCTCTTAATTAGGAGTGAGAATTATTTATATATCTGCACTGCCACTTCTAAGGATTTAAAAAAATTAAAAATAAAAATATTAAAAAGACCAAAGAAAGCAGTGTCTTCTCAGGAGAACTTCCAACCACATTTAGGTCAGCTCGTGACTGATCCTTCAGCTACACAGATGTGTTTCATTAAAGAATACTCTGATCTGCCCCCAGAAGAAATGCAGTTACTTAATCTCACTGGAAAGAGTACAATCTGGCTAGTGCAGCATAGGCAGGTCAAAGGAAATAGAAAAGCAACATCTGACGTTTTGCTTATGAATGACAGCAAAAGTCTTAAGAGAAAATGTTGATACTCATATTCATCTGCTACTCTGCTACTTTTTCAACAACTAAAATAAACAGGAAAGGGAAACCTAGAGCTGTTAAATAGTTGCTTTTTGAGATCACTGGCTAAAAAAAATACCTCCCCAAAAAACACTACACACCCAAAGAAAGCCTCCTGGCGACCCCCCCAGACCCAAAGAAATCATCCTGGTTCCCCTCTAGACNATGACCAACCCCACTGGCCTGGTGAAACAAGTCCAACCACTGAAGCTGGTCCTCTAGTTTCCATTTCTGTAAATTTCCTGCCTTAATCTGTAAGCCTAGAAAGCCCATTAGTATGCAGTATTTTCCACTCATGACAACTCTTACACCCAGTAGCCGCAGTATCACTCAGCCTTCTTTTTTGATTAAATGACCAGGTTGAGCAATGGCTTCTCCACTCAGGCAATTTCTCCATTTCTTGACTCACTGTTATTGTTCTTTTTGCAGTTTCACTATTTTTCATCATCTTGTGAGCACCAGAGTTGGGCACAGTACCATAGCACTGGCCTCATTGATGTAATGTGTGAGAAAGTGAAAGGCTCTGCAGAAGATTATTTCACCAGCTCCACTGTTAGCAGATGACTGCTTCAAATTCATCAAAACAAAAAGTGCTATAGTCATGCAAAGTGCCATTAAGTCCCCTGAAATTAATAGACTTTTAACATTTTTTTTTAATTCTTCAATTCTAGATATCTATTTTCCATCAATCTGGGAACCCCAAAACAATCAACAAACAATCAAAAGCCAAAAAAAAAAGACCATTTCACTTTGAATGAAAGGAATATGTAGGAATAAGAGAAATCCCAGGTCAGGTTTCCAGCACAGTAGAACCAGGGTTGACAAAACATTGGTAATGTGATTCAGCCCTTGTGATTCAGTAGGTTATTGCCCCAGTGCTCCCTGATATTCTACATATTTAGGATCTCACTGCAAAGAAAGGCAGATGTTTCAGAGTCATCCTGAGCACCACAATTCGGCATAAAAACCTTGACCTGAAGACTTCTTGTTCTTAATTCCTATGGTAATTAACATAATCTCAGGGATGGGAATCTTGGCAGTGTGGGTGATTTCCAATTACATTTTGACCACAATTCCTTACAGACTTTTTTTTTTAATAGAAAAGACTTTTTTTTTTTTTCACAGCTTTTACATATTAGTGGGCACTACTCAAAGATTTCCATCTCTTTCTGTAGAAAGGATGAGCAAAGCAACTATTGTAAAACCTCTGGCATGCCCTGCATCCCACATTCATCTGTTGAGAGGCTGTCCTCATGAAGACAAGCAAAACATGACCCATGTTTCACCTAGTCATCAAGAACAAGATCCCACAATAATTATCTTGATTATAATAGCAATTTTAATAATCTGACAAGAGACATAGCTCAGAAGATACTCTGGAGAGTTTTATCAATTAAACTCACCTCAGTTTCTTATACTAGGTTTACAGTACTTCTTAGCTTTGCTATCTTGGGTGGCACTAAATAAACTTTTATGACTTTCCAGATGTTAGTGTACAAAGTCTCTTTCATTATTCATGCTCCATAAACCCATATGAAGAGATGGGCACAGATCAAGAACACAGGAAACCTAATTCCAACTATCTCACCATATTTTAGAAGTAATTTAGCAACAGCATGCTTGGTGCCCTTATTTATGAAGGTTATCTGCTTTAGAAATATATAAAGCCTCTCTTTGTCCTTTTACAGAAGTTTTTCAACACTGAAGTTTGTAACACATCATGATAGCATAAGTCAAGCAAACAGCCAGGAAGACATAATGCTAGCATAAAACAAATGGTCTGATTCAAATGACAACTTCTGTCATGAAAGTAAAACTTTCCAAGGAGGTAAGGCCTAGAAGTTGACCTGAGGGCTATCATGACTTTGTGATGTTAAATATGAAGAAATAAAAAAAACTTAGTCCAAGAAGATTTATGCAACCATGGCTGCTGTTAATTTCTTTCGCACGGGGTTTGTAAAAGTTTTCTTTTGTATTTTAGCTGTTTAAAAGAGTTCTTAGCAACCTGGATGACCACCTTAAATCATGTGCTTTCACATTGGAAAATTAGTTTTTCATTAGTCAACTAAAAAATCCTAGAAAAAGTTCTATTTTATATGGAAGTTGGCAAAAACTAAAATACTTCACAAGACAAAAATCTGTTTACATTTCACAAGTTAGAAGCAACATCTCCTTTCTCAAGGTGTGTTCCACACTCTGGGATCAGATATCTCTAAACCACTAGTAAGCATCAAGCAGAGAAGCAGAGAGATCTTCAGATACAAGCTAGTCTCCCCTCCATTAAAAAATCTAAGTGAAAAGCAGTATGCCTAATTACTCTGATAACACCCTTATGAATGATATGTGTGAAGGCAGAGGGACATAAGTCACAGTCATAAGTAATACAGTGCATGCAAACTGCCCAGTGAAGCAAGCAATGCTCCGAGAGAGTCAGTGACTTCTGAAGACAAGGACCAGGACTACATGAAATCTGCAAGGATCCAAAGGATGAAGTATACTTGTTAGCTTTCTCACTCTAGAAGATGCTTCTAAGCAAACCAAGGGCACAAGACCTTTGTTAGGCTCAGAAATCTCTAAGCTCTAGTGGCAAAATACCCTTTCTCACTTCATGAAAAGTGGAGGCAACAATACCACATGTTCCAGAAATTCCTCCCAATGAATTCATAATATGCCTTTCACTCTGCACAGAAATAAAGAGTGCAGGTAGTATTCTGCCACAAGTAGTAGAAAAAGAACCAAAATCCTCTACCATATGTATTTGTATGTAAGTGGATGCTATAATTTTTAATGCATAATGTTTCATTTCCAAAAGATCAGTTAGAACATATGTATCAAATCATCACTTTCACGGAGCCAACTGTGAAGAAAAAAAAGAAAAAAGATAAATTTTGGTCTCATTTTGCTAGGGTACCCAGGCAGAACAAAATAATTGCAACCCTTTTCCCATACTAAGCACCCTTCCAAGACACTCCTCACCCACAGCTTGGATAGTCCAGCTCAAAGAAACGTGCCCCTCTTAACTTTGTGGACCTGAAAACTCAAAAGAGCAAATCCACAGCAACTGACAGTGTGAGCTCCAGCTCTTGGTCCTCATCTAAGTGAGGGTACAGAGGTCAACTGACAGTTTCTGTCCCCTCTCTATTGTTCACATAGGCCCTAGCCCAGGTGAAGGAAACTGGATTAGGGCTCTCTGGGATACACTGTCATGTTGTTTTCACTCTGTGAATGTATAACAAGATCACTCACACACTGCAGACAAGGTTGCCTGAAACATAAAGCTAAATTTGCCCCAACAAAATGAAAATACAGTGCTAAATTAAATAAATTACTTTACCTTTTAAACTAAAATGAGGTAAATTGACTTTAATTTACCCCAGACATCCCTCCAGCTTGCAGTACTCAGATGCAGTATCACTGAACTACCTTCTGATCAATTCATGTTAATTTACAATTCTGTAGAAATGAAAGTGATAAGCATAGAGCTAAGGATGACTAATAATTTTATATCACTTCAAGGGGTTTTGTTATTCTGAAAAGCTCCCAGCTCCATTTATGATATACAGGAA
>VYZU01082213.1:0-15096 GCA_013401355.1 Ceyx cyanopectus | reverse complement strand
AACTACCTGAGATGTAAACCATTCAATTCAAAACCAAAATATAAAACAAGCAAACAAAACAAAACAACACCCAATTATTAAATAATTCAAGTAGGGTTTTCCAGCAGCCTTCCCAGCTTTCACTGAGGATAAAAGCAGCCTCACTGACTACAGTGATTTGTTCATGCTTCTGGTTGCCTGAGCACTGATTTTCCTGCTGCTTCATCTGTTTTGGTGCTGTTGCTAGAAGTGAATATTCATAGAGATGAAAGGACATGCACTGTGTTTGAGCAGAGGCACTAACTGAGCTCTAGGAATGACACAGAGCAACAAAACAAGCCATTTATTTGCAGGGTGGAGAGGTGAGCCTAGTCCCATTCTTCTCTGCCTCTTTTAGTGATGAAGAATAGACTTAGACCAAAAAAAGCCCTTAGGATTAAAAAGTCAGAGACTACTGAAGACAGACATTTATGTGCATTTAATCCAAGCCTAGTCTCTTAGATGTGCTGCTTCTAAATAACTGGATTCACCAGACTGAAAACATCCACCCCTTGTAGCAGTGAACACTTCCAGCATCAACTATTAGTTGGTTTATAAACCCCCACCTCCTACAACCCACTGCTGGTGATTTACTACCCTGTGCATCACACCACACTGGAGCAGCAGCAGCTACCTTGTGAGCTGCCAGTGCAGGAAAAGCTGCTGCTGCTCAGAGAGAATCTGCACTGAGATTGCCCCCACAGAGGAGAAAACAAGATCAGCAGTTCACCTGAAACAACACAGGTCCAGAAAGCAAGGGCTGTGGAGCAGCAGCTCTGCAAGGAGGAATATCAAGGAAAATATTACCTGCTGGGAGTCTGGAGGCTGCACTGCTGCAAACTCATTTGTTTAATTTCTGAGGGTTCCTATCTTTGCAGAGGAAGATTATTCACCCAGCAAAAGCCTTTGTTTCAGCTGTTCTGCTCCTCTTGCTCACCCTCCATCCAGATGCAAAGGAAGTGCTGCGCTTACCAGGAAGGAAGTTTTAACCAAGTTGATTATAGAGATGATTGCTCATTGAAAAAAACCCTCCTTTTCCTGTTAGCAAAAATACACTAAGAGTACACCAGTTTATTTTAACACACATGCACAGGAGACTTGCTTAGAGCCTGTTAAAAATAGCTAAGAATAATCTGAGCAATACATCTAAGGAAACCAAATAAACCATTTTTAGAACAGTGTGTTTTGGAGAGTCTACAAGAGTTAAATAAAAACACTAGATAAAAGACAACTAAATCTGCATGTTTCTTTATTTTCATGTTGCTACTCCTCTGAGGGACTCCCAACTTCAATTCCTTAGTTTTTCTCAGCCAGTCTCTGTAGAGACATCCCATGGAGATGGTACCTGCTGCGTGGTACCCTCAGCAATACAACTGCAATCTTCCTCCTCATGCTTTTCACTCTCTGCTTACTGCAAAAACACACTGAAAGCCACCAGAAATGATGGCTTAGGATCCAGAAATAAACTATGGACTTGCAACCCTAATTCTTGTCACAAGCTGAAGAGCTGTTCCTTCAGTAAAAGCAAAACAAAATAAAAAACACAACTAAAACCAGGAAGGGTTTTGGGAAAACAAACCAGAAAGACAGAAAAAGCTCTTATTGTACCTTTTTCCTTATGACTTTACAAGTGAAATACTGACCATTGTGAAGCAGAGTGCATCCCACAGCACTGCACATCCTACAAACACACTCTGCACCCAGAAACCAACCAATGGTGTCCTGGGCTGCAGCCAGAGCAGCGTGGGCAGCAGGTGCAGGGAGGGGATTCTCCCCCTCTGCTCCACTCTGGGGACACCTCCCTGCAGCTGCCTCCAGGGCTGCAGCCCCCAGCACAGGAGAGCTCTGGAGGGGCTGGAAGGTGTCCAGAGCAGGGCCACGAGGATGAGCAGAGGCTGGAGCAGCTCCTGTGAGGACAGGCTGAGAGAGTTGGGGGTGTTCAGCCTGGAGAAGAGAAGCTCCAGGGAGAGCTTCTGGTGGCTGCAGGATCTGCAGGGGCTGCAGGAAAGCTGGGGAGGGACTTTGGAGGCTGTGGGGCAGTGCCAGGACTGGAGGGGCTGGATCCAAACTCGAGCTGGGGGGATTCAGAGCAGCCCTGAGGAAGAATTTCTTCTTCTTTCCCAGGAGGGTGGGGAGAGCCTGGCCCAGGGTGCTCAGAGAAGTGGGGGCAGCCCCCTCCTTGGCAGTTTCTCAGGCCAGGCTGGATGGGGCTCTGAGCAACCTGCTCTAGTGGGAGGTGTCCCTGCCCTGGCAGGGGCTGCAACTGGAGCAGCTTTGAGGGTCCTTCCAGCCCTTGAGCATTCCATGGTTCTATGATTACTCTTGAGAAGAAGAAAAAAACATGAAACAATGGAAATGTCTTTCAGAAAGAGGAAGCTGTGGTGTCCTTTGGGTTTTTAACATATACACACTTCCTATCTTGTCAGACACCTTCCTTATTAAAAACTGGGGGAGGACAAGACACCTCTCTCCACATTGGTAAAAAAATATGTCAGTCTCTTGCCTGCCTCCAATGTGCAACAGAATCCCAGCAGTGTCTGGGTTGGAGGGAGCCCCAGAGCTCCCCCAGCCCAAGCCCTGCTGAGAGCAGGGACATCTCAGCTAGAGCAGGGTGCTCAGAGCCTCCTCAAGCCCACCTGCAATGTCTCCAGGGATGGGGCCTCCACCACCTCCCTGGGCACCCTGCTCCAGTGCCCACCCCTCTGCTGGGAAACAGCTTCTGCCTTGGTGTCACTGGCCAACTCTGAGACCAGCACTTTGCCCAGGCTCAAGGGAAATGCCCCAGCAGAGGCACAGCTATTCTTTCTCACCCCATCATTTTGCTTAGCAGCTCAGACTCTTTTTTAGAGCAGATTTTTCTGTGGAAGTGATTTTGGGGAAAACACATTCTGCTCCTGCTCCCTCTGCCTTTCAGTGGGTATTTGAAATGTCTCAAGGAAGTGAAGCTGCTCTGGACATTGTCACTGCCACAAAACCTGCTCCTTCTGGCCAAGACATCTCCAGGTCTCATCCCTCACACGAGCTCACAGGCTTGCAGATCTCTGCCCTGCATGATGCTCTTTCCTCCTTCCAGCTGAAACAAGCACCCTGGGCACTGGAAAACCTGAGCACTTTTAGCCTCAGCAGCAGTGCCCAGGGTGAAGGAGGGGCAAGAAGCAGCTGATTGCTCCTCCAAAGGAACTGGAGGTGTAGGGAGAGAAGGGGATGATGAAGGGGAAAAACATCTTCTGCAAAACCCATGTCTGAAATTCCCTGACTTTGGAGAGCCTGACTTTGCCAAGCTTTTGCAGAGCCTGGATTTTGAAGTATAATTTCTAAAGGGTGTAATACAGGTGAGGATTTATTTTCATTTCAACATAAGGAACTAGCAGTGAGGAGGGTTTTTTTCTTGCTACAAGCCACAGAGGCTTTTTGCAAACATACCCTGTTGTAAAAGTTGTGCTGACCCTGTCAAGCAAACCTGGCCTCACCAGTTTCACTGGGTTTTACCAGAGCAGAGAACATGCCAGTTTAAAATGCCTTCATCTTGCTGCCCTGTCATGTGCACTTACAGATCAATTTTTCACACACATTTCACATTAAATACACAAGTATTTCATCTCTAGCTAAGCTACTCTAGCACAGCTCCATTGGTTAAGCCCATCAAAGAACCAAAAGCAGCATCTCTACCCTGTGCAGCACAGAACTACCCTTTACACTGCTCAACAATTATCTGACCCTTTCATCCACTTACAAAGACTGAAAAGCAATACTGTGAAATATCCCCCAATAAACTGCATTAGATAGAGTGTAAAATGTGTGACACTTGTAACCACCCACAGCAGTCTCTTCAGAACATTCATCTGAGCTGCCTAGTCCAGTCCAGACCAATTCAAACGTCCAACTCCATCTCCAGTGAAGTTCTGACCCCTCTCCATCAGCTCAGAAGCCAGTCCTTGGACTGATGACTCTCATCTCTCTCTGCAATGACAGACACAGAAGTCCCCCCATTCTTAGCCCCACTCCAAACTGTGCCTATTTGCTGCTCATGCATGTGCAGACCTGCCAAAGCCACATTTCCCCACGCACAGGCTTGAGAAAAACTGGGTGTTTGTAATTAAAAATCATTTCAAATAGTTTCCTAAACCCTTAGTTGTGCCCGAACACTACTGACAGCACTGACATTTCTATATGCCTACTGCAACAAAGCACCAAGAAAACCACTAAAAAAGTGACTCTTTTTTACTAATCATTCTAATTTAATTTAGTTAAATTTTAACCCCAAATTTCCCTTTGTTGGGACATCTCTCCTACCACTAGCCCAGGAGTCCTGATGGGTACAAAGGAGAAGAGCTGGATCTGTGAAAGGTAACTAAGAAACACAAACAGGCTCCAGTTGTGTTCATATCTCATCACTCAGGTCAGCAAACTGCTCATAACAACATCAACATCTGGCTAATTTTCACCTGGAAATGTTCCTTAATCTGACTCACTACTTGCTGGAATGGTGGGGAAGGGAATGAAACCAGCAGAGTTTAGGATAAACATCTGTGGCAGGGGGTTGGACTAGATCATCTTCTAGGTCCCTTCCAACCCCTGACACTCTGTGATAACTCAGACTGCAGTGTAATTAACAGCAGGATTAGGAGAGAAATTAATGAATGGACATGTAAAAGGTTTTGAGAAGATTGCTCGAAAGGTGTTTGAAAAGACAATGTGGCACCATCACAAATTATTTCATGTATTCTGCTAGAAAAAAGCTCAAGATACCTAATGTTGCTGCTTTTTTCATCAGTTATTCAACCAGTTACTCTTAAGTTTATACTAGTTTCTGTTTCTGTTTTAATCTACCATGTGAAAACCTTATTTTTAAATGATTCTTTTCACTTGAGTGTCAGCTCCTTCCCAGACAACACAGCCTGCAAGACACCAGGCACTGTGTTATCAGAGCACAAATCACCTTGGGCACACATTATGCAGACACAAGAATAATCTCTTTACAGTCACAGTCAGATAAGTTTGAAAACACACCTCTGGCATGAGCCACAGTTCTTCACTACAGACCTTTATGCATTTTGGTTTCTATGTGAGGTACCTACTTGAGGGAGCTTCTGGAAAACACCCCAACACACTGACTTCTGGTTATAAAAGGTTCCAAAAATGTAGGTAAGAATTTTGACAAAGCTGTAGTTAACTGGAGCTACACAAGTGATGGGGATCTACCTTCAAGGCAGCATTTCAGAGCCTGAAAGATGAAGGTCACAGCTATGGCTCCTGCAGGGCCACAGCCACTGTTTGGACACAGTCTTGTCCTTCCCACTTGTGCCTGGTTGTAAAAATAATGATATTTTATCAGCGTGGTCTGATCTGCACCGACAGCCAACCCCTGAGCACGCTCAGCTGGTACTCCAGACAGCTGATGGCCGGGCAATGTTTTATGCTCTACACGTCTCCCAGACACGAGAGGTTATTTGCTGGATGAGGAAACAGTTATTTGTTGTTTCAAAGCAATGTTGCAGCAGAGCTGACTCACGGGACCAGAGGAAACAGCTACCGCTATCTAGCGTGATCCTTCACTCGGAGCTGGTTTATTTAACACACGGAGAGACTCCTCAGCAAGTTTCCATCCAACCTGTAACTGCTGCCTGGGCCAGGATGGCAGCAGGGCCCGAGGCCGCAGGGAGCGAGGGCAGGGGCAGCGCAGGGGGCTCAGCCCGGGGAGCTCAGCCCGGGGACGGCGCTGCTGCCTCCGCTCACCCACCGTGCCCTGGGGCAGCGGGCCGGGGCTGCCTCCCTCAGCGGGCCGGGGCTGCCTCCCTCAGCCGGCCGGGGCTGCCTCCTTCAGCCGGCCGGGGCTGCCTCCCTCAGCCGGCCGGGGCTGCCTCCTTCAGCCGGCCGGGGCTGCCTCCCTCAGCCGGCCGGGGCTGCCTCCTTCAGCCGGCCGGGGCTGCCTCCCTCAGCCGGCCGGGGCTGCCTCCTTCAGCCGGCCGGGGCTGCCTCCCTCAGCCGGCCGGGGCTGCCTCCTTCAGCCGGCCGGGGCTGCCTCCCTCAGCCGGCCGGGGCTGCCTCCTTCAGCCGGCCGGGGCTGCCTCCCNCTGCCCCGGGAGCGCCCGCCGACTGCCTCCGTCCTCCGGCCCCGTGGGGAGCCGCCCCGGCCCCGAGCCCCCGCCGCCACCTGCCGGCCCGGGCCTCGGGCTGCGCTGCCCTGTGGCGAGCTCGGCCGGCGGTCCTCGGGACGGAGCTACTCACCGAAGCGGCGGGGCCGCGGCCCCGGCTCCGGGCAGGTGTTTTCCTCAGCAGGAAGCGGAGAGGGCCGGGGGCCGGAGGGGAGGCTCCATGGCCGGCGGGAGGCAGCTCCGCAACCGCCGCCAATCACACGCCGGGCAAAGAGGGAACCGTTTCTGGGGCCTCCCCGCCCCGCTCGGCCGCCGCCGCCCGGCCCCGCCGCGGCCCCGGGGAGCCCCGGCCCTCGCCGCTGCTCCCAGACCCCTCCGCGGCCCGACCAGCCTGGCGCCGGGGCCAGGCCCCTTCCCCCGAGCGAGGCGGGGGCCCGGGGAAGGGGCCGGCGCTGGACCCGTGGAAGGGACAGGCGCTGGACCCGTGGAAGGGACCGGCGGTGGACCCGGGGAAGGGGCCGGCGCTGAACCGGGGGAAGGGGCCGGGAGTGAGCCCGGGGGAAGGGCCCGGGGAAGGGGCCGGCAGTGGACCCGGGACAGCCCGCGGGTCTGCGGAGCGCGGTGCCCGGCCTTGCCGCCTGGAGGCAGCGGGCAGCCCTGCCCCGCTCCGGGACCCTCTGGCCCGGCCACATCGCCATAGAGAGCTGTCCGCTCGGAGGGTAAAGCACCGCAGCCTTCGGGTGCTTTAATCGGCCGCACAAGGCACGCAAAGACCCGTCCTGGTGCCGGTACAGGGCAGCAAAACCCCTCTGGGTTCAAGAGGAGCTTCTCCGTCACCCCAGCACCAGCGTGCCCAAGGGTGGGCTGTTGCTGAGCAGCCAGAGCCAGGCTGCTTGGCTGGGCTGTGCTTACAGCCTGGCCAGCCCTGTGGCGAGGACAGTCTAAGCTGCCCTCAGAAACCTCTGGCAATCTGCTGGAGTGCACAGTGGCCTCCTAAGGGAAAGGTTTTCATGCTGTCTTGTTAAATGTTTGCTCCTACAGGTTGAGCAAACTACTTGTCTTATTTTTTTTTTCAGGTGCTTCTTGTAAAGTGCTGTGTTCTTGTTGGACTAGAGTTGTCTCATCTCCAGACTGTGCTGTCCTGGCTCTGTTCTTTTAGGTCATGTTCTTTAGACCTCCTGTGATTCCAGTAGCTCTCCTCTGGGCTCTTGCCAAATGGGCCACGTAGCTTTTGGAAGGCACTGCAGAGCACTGGACATGGTAGTACTCCAGCTAAGGCCTTGCCAAGGCTCCCCACAGCAGCAGGATTAATTCATCAGCCTTACAGTGCCAGGACTCCAAAAGCAGCTGAGAAATTACAATTCACTTCCATTTCAACCAACCAGCCAACTCCCCCACACCACTCTTTTCCCCACCCTGGCTGCTGGCTATTTGGCTCTGAGTGGGGCTGTTTGTATCTTCACAGCTCTTTTGTTTGGAATGAAGAAAAAAACTCTTTCTGTCATTGTGCTGAGACCTTTTTTGACCCTGATCTTGCAATGAGATTCACAGGTGAACCCTGGATGGCTTGGAGCCTGCACACTGAGAGCCAGACTGACAGAAGGTTCCATCCCCTGGAAGTGCTTTATGAGACCTTAGGCTGCTATAAAGACTATGGAAATTAATTTTATTTTTCTAGGTACACATTATTAACTTACATAGAAAGCAAATAATCAGAATGAATCAACTAGTATGTTACAAAAATGCTGTTCTAAAAACCAATTGTCACTCTAGCAGTGGAATTCTTTTGACTGAAAAAAAATTTGCATAACAACATTAAAATCATAACACCAGCCTGAAGCAGAAAGAAATGGAGAAATTATATATAAATACGGAGTTTCAAAATGCATGTGTTACACTGACAGGCTGAGAGAGTTGGGGGTGTTGAGGCTGGAGAAGAGAAGGCTCCAGGGAGAGCTTCTGGTGGCTCCCAGGATCTGCAGGGGCTCCAGGAAAGCTGGGGAGGGACTTTGGAGGCTGTGGGGCAGTGCCAGGGCTGGAGGGGATGGATCCAAACTCGAGCTGGGGGGATTCAGAGCAGCCCTGAGGAAGAATTTCTTCTTCTTTCCCAGGAGGGTGGGGAGAGCCTGGCCCAGGGTGGCCAGAGAGGTGGGGGCAGCCCCATCCTTGGCAGTTTCTCAGGCCAGGCTGGATGGGGCTCTGAGCAACCTGCTCTAGTGGGAGGTGTCCCTGCCTGGCAGGGGCTGGAACTGGAGCAGCTTTGGGGTCCCTTCCAGCCCTAGGATTCTGTGCTTTGTTTTGCCTGCCATAACAGGCAGTACTGGTCAAAGAAGTTCAGCTTTGCACAGCCTATGTGTTACCAAGTGCTTTAAAAGATATTTTTTAAAATTTATCAGAATAGGGATTATTTTTTTGGTTGTTGTTGGCTGGATCCCCAGATGGATCACTCCAGGAACACAAGTGTAGCCAGTTTGGCAACTAATCCTGTTAAAACCCATGGACTTCATTTAGGGATGCACCAGCATACAGAGATTTGAGCAGCTGAATTAAAAAAACCTGTCATTTGTCAAAAGACAATTATAGAGGGAATAATTTAGCCAGAGCAAACGACACGTTTCATCTTGACTTCAGCCAGAATTGTATAAAACATTTTTTAAATAGCTGTAAGTCAGCATAATGTTATTTGCAATGAAAGAATAGATTATTTTAAGTGCTAGATTTGAGAAAAGGAGATAAACCAAAAATCTTTGTCTTTTCAGGATTTAGTAAGTTAGCAAATACTAACACTTTGCAGTTAACCTTTGTCTCTATACAAAGCACAATTTTCTTTATTGCCTTTTGTGGCACATCAAGTAAGAGAAACTTTCCTATTGCCAAGGATTCAATCTTGATAGGTCATACAGTCTTTGGAAATACACATTTTAACATTATTTTATTCCTGGTGATTTCAAAACACGACTAAACCCCTTTCCCATAAATGATCTAGTGTCTTTTCTTTATTCTTTTTTCTTTTTCCTTTTTTTTTTTCCATCAGGAACAGCCTGTACAATAAACTGAAATGCACATTTTACCATCTAAAAATGAGACTTTAAGCCAGTCAGGAGTACCATAGCTTAATGGAAGAAGATGATTAACACAATTTGCTATTTAAATGAAGCTGATTTAATCACAATTAGTCATGCAAAGAGGCAATCATTTTACTAACATAACCTTGTGGGGTGCAGTCAAAATGAAATTATTTCCTTTATCTTTCAGCTGTAATAAAAATATGAGAAGGAATTGCTGTCGTGATCTCAGATGGGAGTTTTGGAGGTTGGAAAACTGGGAGATGGTCCCGTTTGTGTCCTCTGCACACTCAACATCAGTTTTTAGGTTGTTTCCAGGAGAACTGCAATAAAGAATAAGAGCCACATTACATGCTCAGAAACAACTTTCTCTACTGACATATGTTGGAGCTGGATGTAAACGTTCTGTTGTCACTGACAGACTGGGTTCATTGCAAAAGGAACTAATAGTTTGGGTTGGATTTTTATATTGCTAGCAGAAAAAAAAAAGAAGAAAATTAAATGCAGAAGCTTTGCAGGTCTTGTGCCAACAAAGCCAGAGCCTGCTTTCCTAATCCCAGCTACATTCAGTTTTGTAATTGCTTCCTTATGGAAAGAAAAGTAATAAATAAATGGAATAAAATGCAGACTAGATTGTGCTTGCTGATGGAGCCATAGGTACCTTTCTTCTTTCTTGCAGAATTTATAAACTGGCATTTTCTAATCGGGTTGTAAGGATTTTATGATGCATTCAGTGCAGGATTTAACAAGAAAAAAGAATGCAAGAATCTCTTTATTTTCCAGCTCTGCTCTGCAAACCCAGCCTGTGAATGTGATGAGGTGTGTCAGCATTGTTGCTGTTGCCTTGTCCATATGCACGATCATATAGTGACTTCTTCATCAACAAGGAGTTTTTCTTTTGCTATAACTTGACAACAAGGAGGGGAGGGCTGAGGTGGATTTCAGTTTTGCTTTTGCATCATGTTCTTCTCAGTGATGCCCAGTGACAGGACAAGGGGCAACAGGCACAAACTGGAACACAGGAGTTTTCACCTCAGGATTAGACTCTCCAGAGGTCCCAGAATTGCAGAGTCACAGAATGTCAGGGGTTGGAAGGGACCTCAAAAGATCATCCAGTCCAACCCCCTGCCAGAGCAGGGTTGCCTAGAGAAGGTCACACAGGAACAGATCCAGGTGGGGCTGGAATGTCTCCAGAGCAGGAGACTCCACAACCTCCCTGGGCAGCCCCTGCCAGGCTCTGCCGCCCTCACTGGGAAAAAGTTTCATATTACATTGACATGGAACCTCTTCTCTTCCAGCTGCAGCCACTGCCCCTTGTCCTGTCCCTGGGTGTCCCTGAGCAGAGCCTGGCTCCATCTCCTGACACTCCCCCTGTGCAGACTGAGAACCATTCATCAGCTCCCCCCTCAGTCTCCTCCCAGCTCCAGCTCCAGCTCCTCAGCCTCTCCTCAGCAGGGAGCTGTTCCCCTCCCTCCAGCAGCTCTGGGCTCTGCTCTGGACTCTCTCCAGCAGTTCCCTGTCCTGCTGGAGCTGAGGGGCCCAGCCCTGGACACCCCACTGCAGATGAGGCCTCAGCAGGGCAGAGCAGAGGGGCAGAACCTCTCTCAACCTCCTGACCACCCCCCTTCTGATCCCCCCCAGGTGCCCTTGGCCTTCCTGGCTCCAGGGCCCATTGCTGGCTCATGGGCACCCTGCTGCCCCCAGCACCCCCAGGGCCCTTTCCCCTGCTCTGCTCTCCCACAGCTCAGTCCCAGCCTGTGCTGGTCCCTGGGGTTGTTCCTGCCCAGCTGCCAGACCCTGCCCTGGCCCTTGTTCTACTGCATGAAATTCTGCCCTGTGCCCAGCTCTGCAGCCTGCCCAGGTCTCTCTGGATGGCAGCTCAGCTCTGGTGTCACCACTGCTCCCAGCTTGGTGTCAGCAGCAAACTGGCTGACAGTGGCTCTGTGCCCTCACCCAAGTCATTGATGAATATATTGAATAGCACTGGTCCCAGTGCTGACCCTTGAGGGCTCCACTGGACTCAGGTCTCCAAGCTCTGCCATTCTGGGGTTCAGTGTGGTGGCTGCTTGTGTCATGGGCATCACTTCCAGCTGCAGATCTGGCCTCCATCCATCCACAGCTGTATTTACTGGGAAAGGCAGCCCAGCTCATTTTGTGTTACTTCTTAGGGAAGCATTACAAGGTCCTGGGGTAGTTGGGATACGTGTGTGTGTTTGTGTTCAGAGGAGCAAACTAGGGGTAGGCTCTTGCTGCACCCCTCTGAAGGAATGCCAGGGGCAGTTACAGCCTCTGTAAGGTGTTTCCTAGGGGACCTTGGCTTCCCAGGGGTGTCTTTTAAGATCTGCTGGGCGTGAAAGTAGCCTTGTGGCCTAATCCAGAATGATGCCTCTGAACCTCTAGGCAAAGCAGAGTCAGAGGAGCTAAAAGAAGAAAAAGAGGAGTCTTGTCTATCTCTAGTCTCTTCTCCTCCAAGAAATTCCCACTCTTTCTTTTTTTCCTGTCAGGTTGGTGCTCCTGGTGCCCAAGATTCTGCACAAAATGCCTCACTTCAAACATCTGCAGCTTTCAAAGCAGGAAGCAGCAGGTGTTCAGAAGCCTGCTGAGATACATTTACTGAAGCCTTTGTCTCCCATTTTACTGATTTAGGCTCTTACACTTCAGAACAGGTATTTAAAGCACGGGGTGGGAGTGCAAGCTGTTTCCTCCATGGTACATATGTACACACATCAGCTGAGCTCTAAAACTCATGTAATAACCTCTTTCTGGCTTTGAATACCTACTTTGGTCTGTTCCTCTGTGTATAAATTATAGAATCATGGAATGTTTAGGGCTGGAAGGGGCTTCCAAAGGGCATCTAGTGCAGCCACCTGCAGGGAGCAGAGACACCCTCAACTAGACCAGGCTGCTCAGAGCCTTGGCCAACCTCCCCTGCAATAGCTCCCGGGATGGGGCCTCGACCACCTCCCTGGGGAGCCTGGGCCACTGAGCCACCACCCTCAAGGGAAAGAACTTCTTCCTGATACCTAGCATGAGTTTGTCAGAGAGAGATGTCAGAGAGAGGTGTGCTCCTGGTGGTAGCAGGATGTGTGTAAGCAGATCTTTAAGACCACTGGTTATTCATAAGGAGTGGAGAAACTCCCAGGTTTTTGAAGCTGCTGTCAGAGGTCTCAGTGTTAGGTGGTGATGCAATATTGCATCAGCTGGTGGTGTTGGGGCTTGACAGAGGAAATGAAAGAGCTCAGAAATAGAAATGTAAAGAAAAGGAGTTCACACTTCCAACAAGGGCTCTAGCCTAATAGCATTATGTGTTCGTAAATATAAGGTGCAGATAGGATTTCCTCAACCCCTGAAAGTTTCTGACACTGAAAATAATGAGTCTAATTTGCTGTCCAGAAACTACCTGGTGAGGTTTCTCTAGACAAGCTCTCTGAACCGTGTTGTTGTGTTATTTATTACTCTTACTCCTTGAATATTTGTTCAGCTGTATGCTTATTTGTTGGTGCATCTTCCTGTGTGTGACGAGGTAAATATATTCACATTGCATAGGAGCTCTGTGAGGGCAGACTTTTATCAGAGGATTTCTGTATTTTTTGTTGTTGTACAGGAGTAATCTAAAAAGCTTTTCCTTTAAACCACCTCATTGCCTCTCTGTGGATATTGAAGTAACATATCCTTTACACACAAAAGCATTTCTTACTAGAGTTCCAGACACCCTACTTATTGACCTGCTGTCAGAATGCTTGGGAGTACTAAAAAGACATTCGAGTTGGAATATATTTGTTTGACAGACTTTAGTTGAATACAAATGCAGCTACAAAGAAAACTATTTCCCAGCCTGATTTTTTTTTTTTTTCTGGAAACATGCCCTTAACTTTCTCCAACAGCTTTAACAGGTGGTCTTAACAGAGTCTCCAGAAGATCAGCACATTTGGGTTTTTTTTGTCTGAGTAAGGGGATTTTGTTCCAAAGTGCTGAATCCCTTGTACAGACAGCCCATGGGCAAGTCGTCTTCTTTCAGAAGGAGACTGAGAATCCTGTCTCGATGCTGGATTGGGGTGCCAGGGTTGCATCTGTGATTTCACACACAGGAGACACTACCTCATCATAGTGGTAGCTTTGTTAAATAAACACCTATCCTCACTTTGGAATATAGAGCTTCTGTCTTTCTAGACAAATCAAAGCCTCAACAGCCAGCCAGCACAACCACAGTGATGAAAAATCCAGGTTCTCACCTGGAACTTGGTATACTTGCTTCCTAGAAATGAAAAGCTGAGAAGATCTGGGAACCAGGAGGGTGGGAAGTGCCACACACAAACTGAGGGCAGCACGATGCTGAGGATAGAGCTTCAGCACAGGCCAGTCTGATCCATATAGATGGTCCTCCATTGTCAGTGTCTGCTAAGGACTGCTAAAGACAAACATGGCAGCATCTCCAAGAGAAAACATTTATCTATTGCCAGGCGTTCTGTTTTAGGATGCCCTGAGTTACTTTCAGAAATACTACTATAAAATGCATGTCCCCATACTTCCCTGCCTGCAGAGGAGAGCCAGGGGTCTCCAGAAACCTTTTGTGAAGACTCTTCAGTCTTCCCTGTTCCACAGCATGAAGCCTGAGCTGTTCAGAAGGGGAGGCCCAGTTTGGTGGGACTATCCCAGTCCCTCATGGAAGGCAGTAACTGCTGCAATGTGCTGCTCAGAACCTGCTCCTCACACTCTCCCTGTGCCCAGGAGAGCAAGCTGTGCCTTCTTCTCCCTTGATCTGCAGTTCTGCACTCCACAGCCAGTGTAGCAATGGCTGGCCCTGCACCACAACTCCAGGCTGGCATCACACACCTCAGCTACCAGCTCGAGGTGTGACAGAAACTGGTAATGTCTCTTCTTCTTGCAGTCCCAGTGTGGCAGATGGCCAGGCCTGCTTTCCAGAGCCTGTAGAAAGCAGTGATCCCAAGTATGTTGGTCAGACTGATGGACCTGCAGGCTTTGTTAGGTCAGCTTTGCTGCTTGCAGCTATGTGGCTGAAACTGGCAGGGCATGGAGNGCCTTGTGTTTCATCCCAGCAGGGAGCAATTGTTCTTCTCTTGGAAGCTGATCTTCTTTCCCAGTATTTTTCCCATGTGCCTCCAATAACAAAATGCTTTGGCTGAGACACTGTGATTTTCCTCCTTGAGGAGGGTGACCTAGTACTGGAGAGACCAGATGCTGTAGTCTTTCCAAAGTACAGCAGTACTTAAAGTGTCTTGTAGGCTGAGAATAAGGATATAGAGATCACAGAACCATAGAACATTAGGGGTTGGAAGGCAGCTCTGGAGAACATCCAGTCCAACCCCCTGCCTGAGCAGGATCACCCAGGGCAGGTCACCCAGGAACAGATCCAGGTGGGGCTGGAAAGGCTCCAGAGAAGAGACTTCACAACCTCCCTGGGCAGCCCCTGCCAGGCTCTGGCAACCTCACAGTGAAGAAGTTTCTCCTCACAATGAGGTGGGACCTTCTCTGCTCCAGTTTACTCCCACTGTTCCTTGTCCTATGCTGGGCACTACAGAGAAGAGGTTGGCTCCTTCCATTTGACACCCACCCCTCAGATATTTGTAGACATTAATAAGGTCTCCTCTCAGTCTTCTCATGACTAAACAACCCCAGTTCCTTCAGCCTTTCTTCATAGAGGAGATGCTCAAGTCCCTTCATCATCCTCGTAACTGTCTGTTGGAGTCTTTCCAGTAGATCCCTGTTTCTCATGATGAGATGAGGGAGGGGAGGATACTAGGAGAGTATTCCTTCTCTGGCCTCAGATGATCTGAAATACTCCAAATTTTCCTCGGACTCTTCCTGGATTCCGTTAGAGAATAGGTATGTGGAAGGTGAATCTCTGCTCTGTCCAGAGGAGGACAAGAGGACACCATAGAATCATAGAAAGTTTAAGG
>VYZU01082209.1:8308-22080 GCA_013401355.1 Ceyx cyanopectus | reverse complement strand
TCTTCTCCAAATGAAACAATCCCCTCAGCTTCTCCTCATTAAGTTGATAACATAAATTAATTCTACATCATTCTCCCCCATACCTCAAATTTTAGAGGACTTCACCATAACTGTCAGCACTACCCTGATGGATACTAAATAATTAATAAAAGAGGTAAATCCTGAATGGCTCAGCACAGCTTTGCCCTATTCAGTAGGAAACTTCACTCAGGAATGCAGCTGAAGTGAAACTGTATCCTGCTCAGTGGAGTACAGAGCAATTGTCTGTAATGTTTCTCTCATGTTTCAGCAATACAGAAATTTCTTGGCCTGGCCATGCTCTTTCACTATGTTGTTCTACTGAAGTTTATTGAAATGGGCTCTGGCATGAAATGCTTTTGCTCAGCTAGCTCTTTACTAGAAAGTGCAGCTTCATCTAGTGACTACTAATAAGGTGTGGTTTTTGTTGGGCATGCTGAAAAGNTGTTATTGTTATTATTATTATTGTCCCCCTTATATTAGGAAATTATCAAGACAAAGTCAAAGAATCACAGACTTGTCACAGTTGGAAAAGACCTCTCAGATCACTGTGTCCAACTGTCAGCCCCCAAAACAAAGAAATGCCAACAAAGATGAACAACACCTCATCATCCCACTAGAGCATGTCCTTGAGTGCCTCATCTACATGGTTTTTTAATACTTCCAGAGACGATTACTCCATCACCTCCCCAGGCAGCCCATTCCAGCACCTGACTACTCTTTCAGTGAAGAAATTCTTCATAATATCCAGTCTAAGCCTTCCCTGGTGCAACTTCAGGCCATTTCCTCTAGTCCTGTCATTATTTACTTGAAAGAAGGTGCTGAACCCACCTCACTACAACCTCCATTCAGATAGTTGATAGAGTGATAAGGTCTCCCCTCAGCCTCCTCTTCTCCAAATGAAACAATCCCCTCAGCTTCTCCTCATTAAGTTGATAACATAAATTAATTCTACATCATTCTCCCCCATACCTCAAATTTTAGAGGACTTCACCATAACTGTCAGCACTACCCTGATGGATACTAAATAATTAATAAAAGAGGTAAATCCTGAATGGCTCAGCACAGCTTTGCCCTATTCAGTAGGAAACTTCACTCAGGAATGCAGCTGAAGTGAAACTGTATCCTGCTCAGTGGAGTACAGAGCAATTGTCTGTAATGTTTCTCTCATGTTTCAGCAATACAGAAATTTCTTGGCCTGGCCATGCTCTTTCACTATGTTGTTCTACTGAAGTTTATTGAAATGGGCTCTGGCATGAAATGCTTTTGCTCAGCTAGCTCTTTACTAGAAAGTGCAGCTTCATCTAGTGACTACTAATAAGGTGTGGTTTTTGTTGGGCATGCTGAAAAGCATCTTCAAAAGCACTTTGGAAAGGACTTAGGCTGTGAGCTCAGGCAATGAAAATAAATATTCGAGCCATATACAATCTTGTAATTCACTCCTTCCTCCTTTACAACTCATTATACTTCACTGACATCTCCAAAATGAAACATACAAGAAAAAGGAATTTGAAGTGCACCTTTCTTCTCAGCACAACTGCAACAATTATACACACTTTACAATGGTCCAACATCACTGTGAATCCATTTACTGACAACATTTGCGGTGTCCATCATGTCAGAGGCTGTCAGGCCACTTTTTGGAATTTGCCTACATAAAGCAGCTCCTCCTTCTAAAACACTCTCCCTCCTCTGTCTGATTTTTGTGCTTGCAGGAGAAGGTGTATTGGAAGATTTTCAGAGCTTGGAGATCACCAGTGACAGGTTCAAGTATTAGTTCCAGTGGTGGAAGCACATTTCAGTGAACTGTTTCTCCTTAAATAACTCAGAACTATGTTTCCATTTTTTCTGTTTCTCCACATTCGCATAAATTCAGAGAACCTGTGCAAGTGTAGGTAGTTTTGAAAGGAACAGGGCAGTTAAGGGGTTAAAATGGCAATATTCTATTAAATCCTCCTTTTGAAAGTTGACAAATGCCACAGGCTACATGGTAACAATGCTCCTAATAAAACTGGTAAATTCTTTTTAAGCAACCTTCTGAATGGGAAGTAAAGAAATTCCAGAAAGTCTTATACTGTCATATTTATTTACTTTGAGAATTGTTTTTTTGAAGAGGTGGAAAGCTGAGCTGCCTGACACAATCACATCAATCAATAAACATGGGATTTTGACTGTATCTCCTACTGCAATGCTAGAACTCAGTCCTTTCTTGGTTACATTTCTTTGTTCCTTCCAAAACTGCTTTGTAACACCTTGAGTATGAAAGCAGACAAATAAAACCTGCCTATTCTTTCCAGTCTTCTGAAACTACCTGTATAATAGAGAAAGAAGATGATAAAACTTCAAAAGGTTCATTAGGTTATACTGATTTTCTACAAGTGCTGTTAAACTTGCTTTTATTAATTTGGCTTTACAGTGTGCAGAGGAAGCCTTGCAACAATAATCTGCCCAGTGCAAAATCGTTGTTTTCCCACTGAAGCAATNGCACTACACTTCAAGGCAATGCAGGGAAGCTGCTGTAACTGCAAGAGTGGTGAATCTAACTTCTGCAGGAACCTCTTCTGGGCCTCACCATCATTAGATGGACAAAAATTGCCCAGCTTAAAAGCAATGAGTGCTTCATGAGAGTAACTGCTGGGTAAGGAGGAGCCTAAGGGAAAGAACAGCCTCAACACAGCTGGACAAACACCTGCCTGCATCAGCCAGAGGTTCATGATCCATCCAGGCCAGAGAATGGCTTGAAGAAGGTGTGGGAGCACAGATGTATGGCATCAAGGAATCACTCATAGGACAAGAGTACATATATTCCTGACAACACTACTAACTTAGTTGGTGCTAGTTGGATATTTACTGCAAAACAACAAAGTGGCCGAATCCCAAGTCCTCTCGTCCATTGATAAATGAAGGTAGAGATATTACTGACATCATTGGCACAAAAAAGGGTCTTTTGCTGATGGATTTTCTTCAGCATTTTCTCATGAATAACAATCAGTCCATGACCAGGTAACTACTCAGCTTTGGCTCTCATTCAATCACATTTTGTAGTTTTCTACTGGTAGACTCTGTTAAAATTGCTCTTATTCCGTTGGCAGCAGTTTGACCTAATGTGACTAATACATCTTCTCTGTGGGAACTATCCATAACAGGCAAAGTGAAGAGGACTATATGCACTCCTTTTAGCATTTCTTCACTGCTAGGGTGGATGGCCAATGACTGCTGAAGCCCAGGGATATATCAAATTTCTCCTTATTTACCCTTGTTGACCAAAGTCTGTGGTTATTAGAGAAGAATTCAGCAGTAGAGCTCAAGACATTCCAGTAGCAGGCAACCTTAGCTTTCATTCCCTGAAACAGCTCACAAAAATAATGAACTAATCATCTGAGTTGTCCCATATTAACTGTGCATTTACATTCTGTTATTATTATTATTATTATTATTGTTGTTGTTGTTATTGTTATTATTATTATTGTCCCCCTTATATTAGGAAATTATCAAGACAAAGTCAAAGAATCACAGACTTGTCACAGTTGGAAAAGACCTCTCAGATCACTGTGTCCAACTGTCAGCCCCCAAAACAAAGAAATGCCAACAAAGATGAACAACACCTCATCATCCCACTAGAGCATGTCCTTGAGTGCCTCATCTACATGGTTTTTTAATACTTCCAGAGACGATTACTCCATCACCTCCCCAGGCAGCCCATTCCAGCACCTGACTACTCTTTCAGTGAAGAAATTCTTCATAATATCCAGTCTAAGCCTTCCCTGGTGCAACTTCAGGCCATTTCCTCTAGTCCTGTCATTATTTACTTGAAAGAAGGTGCTGAACCCACCTCACTACAACCTCCATTCAGATAGTTGATAGAGTGATAAGGTCTCCCCTCAGCCTCCTCTTCTCCAAATGAAACAATCCCCTCAGCTTCTCCTCATTAAGTTGATAACATAAATTAATTCTACATCATTCTCCCCCATACCTCAAATTTTAGAGGACTTCACCATAACTGTCAGCACTACCCTGATGGATACTAAATAATTAATAAAAGAGGTAAATCCTGAATGGCTCAGCACAGCTTTGCCCTATTCAGTAGGAAACTTCACTCAGGAATGCAGCTGAAGTGAAACTGTATCCTGCTCAGTGGAGTACAGAGCAATTGTCTGTAATGTTTCTCTCATGTTTCAGCAATACAGAAATTTCTTGGCCTGGCCATGCTCTTTCACTATGTTGTTCTACTGAAGTTTATTGAAATGGGCTCTGGCATGAAATGCTTTTGCTCAGCTAGCTCTTTACTAGAAAGTGCAGCTTCATCTAGTGACTACTAATAAGGTGTGGTTTTTGTTGGGCATGCTGAAAAGCATCTTCAAAAGCACTTTGGAAAGGACTTAGGCTGTGAGCTCAGGCAATGAAAATAAATATTCGAGCCATATACAATCTTGTAATTCACTCCTTCCTCCTTTACAACTCATTATACTTCACTGACATCTCCAAAATGAAACATACAAGAAAAAGGAATTTGAAGTGCACCTTTCTTCTCAGCACAACTGCAACAATTATACACACTTTACAATGGTCCAACATCACTGTGAATCCATTTACTGACAACATTTGCGGTGTCCATCATGTCAGAGGCTGTCAGGCCACTTTTTGGAATTTGCCTACATAAAGCAGCTCCTCCTTCTAAAACACTCTCCCTCCTCTGTCTGATTTTTGTGCTTGCAGGAGAAGGTGTATTGGAAGATTTTCAGAGCTTGGAGATCACCAGTGACAGGTTCAAGTATTAGTTCCAGTGGTGGAAGCACATTTCAGTGAACTGTTTCTCCTTAAATAACTCAGAACTATGTTTCCATTTTTTCTGTTTCTCCACATTCGCATAAATTCAGAGAACCTGTGCAAGTGTAGGTAGTTTTGAAAGGAACAGGGCAGTTAAGGGGTTAAAATGGCAATATTCTATTAAATCCTCCTTTTGAAAGTTGACAAATGCCACAGGCTACATGGTAACAATGCTCCTAATAAAACTGGTAAATTCTTTTTAAGCAACCTTCTGAATGGGAAGTAAAGAAATTCCAGAAAGTCTTATACTGTCATATTTATTTACTTTGAGAATTGTTTTTTTGAAGAGGTGGAAAGCTGAGCTGCCTGACACAATCACATCAATCAATAAACATGGGATTTTGACTGTATCTCCTACTGCAATGCTAGAACTCAGTCCTTTCTTGGTTACATTTCTTTGTTCCTTCCAAAACTGCTTTGTAACACCTTGAGTATGAAAGCAGACAAATAAAACCTGCCTATTCTTTCCAGTCTTCTGAAACTACCTGTATAATAGAGAAAGAAGATGATAAAACTTCAAAAGGTTCATTAGGTTATACTGATTTTCTACAAGTGCTGTTAAACTTGCTTTTATTAATTTGGCTTTACAGTGTGCAGAGGAAGCCTTGCAACAATAATCTGCCCAGTGCAAAATCGTTGTTTTCCCACTGAAGCAATCCCTCTGGTCACCCATCCAGCAAGCAGGTGAATCATTACATCCTGACTCAGAAAAGATACCTGTTTGTTACAGAGCTGGCAAAGAAACAAGTGCAGAGGAACTTCTTGATAGGAAGAATTTGTTTTCTCCATCTGAATTTAAAAATGAACTGATTTTGTTTGTGATCAGCTCCAGAAGAAGCTACATCTTGTGCCTCATCCAGGATGAATCCACTACCTTTTTTTTCCACAGCACCATGCTTCCATTTATCCATACATACAAAAAGAGTATTCACTAACAATGTACATGTGTTCACAAATCTACAGCAATTTCTTCATCTGACCTCTCTGTGAGTTCATCTCAGAGGTAGCAAAGCAGCTTGGGCTGTAAACAGAGAAGAACCAATGACAGCCACGGAGTCAGGAGGCCTCCCATCTATCAGTCAAGTTGTCACTGCCCCTTCAACACAGGTGAAGAAATGTCAAATAACATTTGCAGCAAGTTAAGCATTCCCAGAAGTGCTATTGGGCATGTGTTGACTCCACATACATGTTTTTCTTTTTCTTTCTTCAGTGAGAACAACCTTATCAGGAACTGAGGATGCACACAGCTTCTCTGCCTTTTTCCCCTTAGGTGACTGGTTTTCACTAAGACCTGAGGTAGAGTATGAAGTATTATGAGCCACTTGAGAGACAACAGGTGTCTAATGCATATAGGTGCTACGTTCTGGGTTGTCAGTGAAGATATTAACACTGGCACATCAAATAATAGTGGTAAGTAATTGAAGCAAGGAAAAGGAGTGTCAGATGAGACAACTGAATTGACATCTGAGTCTGTCGTGAGATACTGAGAGACATTGGTTTAGAAAATAAGGCTCTCTTCTGACATCATTTCCAGTGTCTCCTTGTCCTCCTCTTAAACTGAAAAGAATCAGACAAGAAATACCATGTCTAACATCACTTAAATTTAATCTTGGAGATGTGCAGATGTTCATGCCCACTAACCTTAGGGCAAGGGCTGGGTGTGTGAAGGGTTCTCTAACCCTACTGCCTAGACCAAACTCATGTTCTAGCAGCAGGTTATTGTTTGCTTCTGTTATTTCTTCTCCTTAGCTAACACATAAAATTTACACCACTACCTTGTTTACACTAGCAGCTTAACATATACCAGAAATACATTTTATAGACAATCTCTATTCCTTTGCATAGATAATCCTCCAGTCTTCCCCACCGTGACCCTGGCAGGGAGGTAATCAACAAGGAGAATGGAAAAAAGCCCTCTGCTTCTCAGCACCCTTTGGTGCCAGACTGCAGTACCTCTGCCAGCTGCTCTGCTGGCAGAGCAGCCAGTGCTGTGCTGAACAGTCTCTGCTGCTCCCTGTGCGGGTGATCCCCATTTCTAACTCATCTCCTTCAGAGTGATGTGCCATCATGCTCTACATACAGAGTCAACTGTCTGCTCTGGCACCTCCATGCCAGTTCTTGGTCTAGGAAAACAAATGTATGCAGGTTTCATGGCAGAAAGCAGACTTTATAACATGAGGAAAAGAAGTAAAATTCTGCCCACAAGGGAAAAAACTGCAAGGGAAGTAACCCAGGAGATTATTTTGAGTATGCAGTTATGAGGTAGTTCTAAAATAAATAAATAAATGGACTAGCTAGTATATAAATATGACTGAGGAAAAATAAATATTCACACAGGTTTGGCTGCTTCATTATTTCCCCCGATGCTTTTCAGACATCTTCACTCTCAAGCACTTAAAACACATACCAAAAATATTTGCTACTCCCTTAAGCCATTTTTAGCCTACCTGCCTAGCGCACAAATACAGTTCCTTGCAACTGCAAGCTGTAGTATTGTGTTAATAATTTTTCCCCCAATTCCACTGAGATACCAAGAGAAACTTGAAAGGAAAATCAGAAATTAAAAAGGCAAAGGGATCTTTTAATATGTACTGTCAAACACCTGCGAGGCCCTAATCCTAGATGCCTTGTTTTATCTTTCCATAACACCTACTCAAGGCTTTTCTGTTCAGCAACAAAAAGATGCTCAACCTGTAAAATGAATTGGTACAAAGTCCTTTCTTCCACGTAGTGATTGGAGTGAAAGCTCTCTCACTCGCTGTGCCCAGAAATCTTACTTCACACATTTGATGAGGTGACTTTTGGCCTGTTTCCACTTAACCCTCTCACCCACCACCACGTCCTCTCTGTGGGGCATTTGTGCCCAACACGCCCATTCAGAACTGCTGCCAACAGACGGATCAAGCCACATTTTTGCTTAATCACCACGGACCCAAGCTGGAAGAATCACTGGGTAAAAACCCACACCATTCTGTTTGTAAAAGCTTTACATGTTCTACCATACGTACCAGGGAAAGCCAATGTCTCTGTTACATGTTAAATGCCCCACGTCCTCCTGACACAGGTGGGGACAGAAAATCCTCCCCAGTTTGCAGAACACAGTTTAGAGGACACACACTGGGTGGGCCTATTTTAAATCTGCTTTTTTCAGTAGAAGTTCACACCCCTCACCATCTTGACAGAAAGAATCACAGAATCATAGAATGCTCTGGGTGAGAAGGGACCTCTAAAAGTCACCTAGTCCAACCCCCCCTGAAGTAAGCAAGGACATCATCAACCACATGTCTTAAATCTACTAAAGATAATATTCTGAATATATGCTTCTTTCTTTATGAATGCCTTAAAGGTAATTATCAAATGTTTATTTTATTGTAAAGGCTGTTTTGCAGCAAATGGCAACACTCAATGGCAACTTCAACTTTCAAACTACAAATTCATTGGCTATCAACAGACACAAACTAACTCTTCTCTCAGAAAGCAGCAGATAAATGGTGAGAAAAAAAAAAGAAAAAACCTCTTTAAAGTCTATTACTTAAATTTTTACAGCTTTAGGCTTTAAATCAGTAATAAAAATTGCTCTTTAAATTACTTTTATGTTAATCCATCCACCATGATCTGCAGAGAGCTCTTTAAGAAGACAAAGAGACAGACTAAAGAATATCTTCACTTGTGTTACTGTCAAACCTGGCATGGTTCATATTTATCATGTTATACTAATATTTCTTAAACTCATGTTTTTGCTGCATTATTCTGATGGAGAAGGATATATACACTTAGAAACACAGAGGATTTTTTATTTGCCAGAATAAAGCAAAAAACACGGATTTGAAAAAACACATTGGGATGATGACATTTGACTACGGGCCTCCTTTATAAGAAGGTGTAACAGCAACAACTGGCAACCAGCAGAAGTGCAACAAAGATATTCTTCTTGGCAACATCATTACCAATGAAAAACCAAATAAAATCACTCTTCAACTAGAGCCAAAAACTACTTGTGCCACTATCAAGGCTTTGAAATCCCACATATTCACCCAGGCTCACCCTGAACCAGGAACTTCCCTATCCTTTCAAAATACATTTGCCAGCAGCACAGAATTCAGTCAGGTCAGAGTTGTAGATCTGTTCTTCCTTCAAAAGGATAATGTGGAACATCATTAATAACAGTCCAGGGCCATCAGATAAGTGTGGACAGTACCTATTATAGTGTATTACTGAAAATAATTATAGTTACAAAAAATAATTGTGTAGCAACACCTACAGAAATTGGGGATTCATCTTAAAGAGTAAATCAAAAAAAAAAAAGTATGTCAAAAACAAAAAGCAGCTCATTCCTAAAATAATAGAATAGCTGGGTGAGAAGTGACCACAGTGTGAGATCTATTGGGTCTGAATTCTTATTTGAGGATTTTCTCTATTTATAATTAACAGTAGCAAATGGATGAGGAACTGCAGGTTTGCATGACACCACAGAACAAACCTGCCACACCTTTCTATAAATTGCATAGTCTTCCTCTCATCTGGTCATGCCTTTCTATCTGCATTAACCCACCTGGATGTAGTAACCCAGTTCCACCTTAAAGGTTTTCTTTTCAAATAAAAATATTTCTTTCTAAGCACTAATATATAAAGAATAGGGGGGAAATGTAATTTATCACATCACAGTACCTAAATAGGTAGTTGGGCTGTAAGTTTGTAAATCTGGCTAAATCCATCAATTTATTTTGACATATCCATTTCTTTATGACAAATGAAAGGAACAGTTCATACCTTACATGGCTTACATTTCAATATTCAGACATCTCTGAGACTCACAGAATCACACAAAAAGAAGGACCAGCTCAGAGAAAGCTGGCACATGTGGGGAAGGTACATGCTTCTGAAAAGCAGCAGACATGAAGCAAAAGAAAGCCTAGAAACAAAGGAATCCCAGAGATACTGCTAAAACTTACATGCCTGAAAACAAAATAGCAACAAATAATCTGTGTGTGATCCTTGGAAATTAAATTCCAGGACAGTGGATGAAAATTAGGACATGGACAGAAGAACCCTTTCAGACCAGAGCATCAACTCTCTTGCCTCTCTGTCCACTGCAGCCTGAGCCACGCTCGCTGGGAGAGGCAGAGCCCTGCAGTCGGATTACCCTGCCCAAAAATCTTTGCACATCTACTCCTCACCTCCACACCACACTAGGACATATGCATGAAGATGCTGGCAAGGAGAGTGTGCAGCACTGTACCCTCTGCTTTTTCACTTGAAATAAAGTCAAGTTCCATTTTGGAGAATCAAGCTCGTCTCAACTGATGTATAAAATCTGCTGCTAAGATAGGGGACTCTGCCCATAATCACATTAGACATGAATAGGGGGAGGGACATTTCCTTCTGCTATAATCAGATTTGCCAAATTTAGGTATATTTGTGACATTTTAGACAGTTAGAGCCATCCATCAGCATCTCTGTCACTAGCTTTGGGTGTGCAAAAATGGAAACAAGATGTTGCCTTGGAATGCAGCTTTGCAAAATTCTGCAGATTAAAAAACATCTCGCTCCGAGTCCAAGTTCCTGCATGTAACTAGAAGCTACCACTGTAACATGATAAGCAAGGTAAGTGCTGCACTAAATGACCATATCACTGGTCATTTAATAAAATGTTAATAGTTGGATACTGAACTTACTCAGATTAACTTTCCTATTATTTACACAGAACATGGTTAGGCTATCAAAACAGAGCACACTGCAGCCCAGAAAACAGGCAGTGTGCTGGGGAGGTGGAAGAAATCAGCATTCTGGTGTGGTAATAAAGGTTTCTTTCTCCAATGATAATCAACTCTGCATAATTAAAATAGCTCAGACTGCTGAACTAATTTTCAGACTGGAGGTTTCTTCCTGTAGCAACACTTACACACAAAGTTTCTACTGCGGCTGAATTTAATCGTGAGTCTAATTACAATTTTAATGAATATCTTCAACACTGCATGTAAACTTGCACTTCACAGTCTTGCTATCAGAGCATTTTAGAAGCTTTCTGCATTTAATATAAAGGATTGTTCTGAGAGAGGCTCATGGTAAAGCAGTATTTTTTAAAAAGAAAGCTTTAACTGTATTTGGCCAAACTGGAATAACGTTTAAAGTAGGCTTAATATAATTTAAAGTTTTAATATGCATATTTTGGAATATTTTTACTATACATGTTATTTTGCTGTTTCTAATTGAGTTCTAACTTAAGCATGGTCCAAACTCTATCTGTTCAGTTACTTTTCCTCCCTTTCACTCCCTTTTTGTAAATACTTAAGTCTTACTTGTAGATTTTCTTACCAGAGGGCAGAAACCCATAGAAGAAATTCTGTTTGTTTGCAGAAGAAAGGCCAGAATTATAGTCAATGCCTAAAACCCATACCAATAAAATATCAATTCTATCTGAACTGTCTGATTTTTTATGTAATTCTAGTGCAGTGAACCAACAATTCTGCCGCAGCCTCACATAAATCAGAAGCTTTTTAATTAAACACAAAAACTGACTATTCACTATCGAGTTTCTTCTTCTAGAACAGTTTTGTTCATTTTACACTCCCCTCTAATTTGCAGCGGCCAGGCTGATGTATCATTTACATTACAGCAGCACAGGTTGTTGGCAGTAGAAAACTGGCCTGGTAATTCAGCAGTTTGCAGATGACATTTCCAGGTCCCAGGCAGACATGATAGATTCAATATGACAGGGTATGAGCATTCCCTAGCACTTACTGATGCAGCCATCAGTACTGAGCTCCTCAATACAAAGTGGTTTTATGTTCCAGAGTTAAAATTCAGTTAGGGTTTCTATAAGGAAGCCTATTTGGATGTCCTGAAGGTTTCTGGGGTTGAGTTTTTCTCCCTATTCCACTTCAAATAAGAAAATATCTTTCTTACTTGCTTTAGAATTTAAATTTAGCAGGAAATTCTTCAATCACCGAGTCCTAGTTCCTGCTTCTGTATAATAACAGTATATAATCATTTCCATTAATTTATAAAACATGATGTTGAAACGTGTTAGCTTCCTGGTCTCACTATTCCTACTGGGAGACTGTTCTAGAACCCCACTGATTTACTCGATAGAAAACTCTCTTGGATGTCTCCTGTTAAGTTTTCTGTGCAGGAGGATTTCTTCTATAGACCCAGTCCCATTGTCCCCAGCTGTGATGCTGGCAACTTCTGCATTCACAGTTCAGCACAGAGGCTTCTCTCTCCAGCTCCAGGAGCCCCCTGTGCCAGATAATGCCACTTAGACCTCCAACCAGCTGCCTCTCACATGTGGCCCTCGAAACAGGATGCAACATTATGAAGCAGATGGGGTGCTGAGTTCAAAGCAGACTCATGAGAAATGCTGCTTTTCCCAGCTGCAACTGTGACTGCAGATCACAGCTCCTCCCACCACACTCTGAGTATCCACCAAGTTGAGAGATCTGTTATATAAGACTAAGAAGAAAAGGATTCAGAACCCTGAAAGGTGTCCATTTCATAGCAGTGGTTCAGAATAAAAGCATTTTTCATTATTTGTTTTGCTTTTCCTTGCTTCAGTTCAAATGCCCATCTAAACACACCAGGTTTGTGCTTGGGTTTTTTCTATGGATTGCATTTAATTTCATGAAGAAAATATTTAAAAGTTGGGGTTTTTAAATTTAGAAGTGTATTCAGAAGCTATGGAGTTCTTTAACCTGTGCATTTCACAGATAAATTCATCCATGCTTCAGTAGAAATGGAAGAGGTTGAGTTTTAATTTATTTTTCTTTAGCAAACATCACCTCAATATAGGATCATGTATATCTTCAGCTGTTTCAGAGACAATAAATGGGAAAATCTTGCTTTTCTACTAGTCTTTTACTCCTAAATATATCCTATCAGATAAATATCTGCAACCTAGGAGGTAATACAGATATTTGCCCCACTACCACCATGGAAGCCATGCTTCTTACTTAAGTACCAGTACAAAAACACTGTCCAGAGATTAAAACAAAAA
The DNA here is from genome assembly GCA_013401355.1 of Ceyx cyanopectus. Classification (NCBI taxonomy): domain Eukaryota; kingdom Metazoa; phylum Chordata; class Aves; order Coraciiformes; family Alcedinidae; genus Ceyx; species Ceyx cyanopectus. The sequence goes on along the minus strand of VYZU01082209.1, from coordinate 9,242 downwards.
CAACAAAAAACAAACAAAACAAAAAAAAAAAACAAACAAAAAAACAAACAAAAAACCAACACTGTGCACTGGTGGAACAGGGTGGCTGCAGAACTCTACAGCCCAGCAACAGGGATAAGGACAAAGATTTCTCTGAAGGTGGCAACTTGTCTTTTTGCAATTAGATCTGCTCAGACTGCATTGATAACCCGCACTATGTCCACGATCTTGTCTCTGATTTCAGGCTAGCAAGTGATGCAATAATGACATTTTGGGGTTTTAAAATTATGCACACAGTGGAAGAATGAAGTATCTAAAAGCACAATGAGAACTGGAAATACCTGCAGAAAGGAAAACCTTAAGGAAGTTCACACAGCACTTCAGATGTACATTGAAAGAACGAGGGGGAAAAAAAGAAGGTGGTCTGATTTTTCATATAGCACTGCCTGATACAGAGCACAAATATTTAATAGTTTTCAGCTATCTTAGATGTAGAAGTCTAACTACGGAACCATACCAGCAACTCGAGGAGCACTGCATTCCTTCTAAAAATGAAACACATGAAGTATGTGCTTTTAATCAGGGCAGAGAAGAATGTGAAATTACAGAGGGGGTTGTGATCAATCTAAGCCAATTTTGCAAGTCTAACTAGGACCAGATATGAGATAAGATTGTAATTGAGATCTAGAAAAGAAACCGAATGTTCACTGAAAAGCACATTATTAACCCTGAACCATGCAATTAGAATTTTCAACACAACTGTAGTTGTCCAGTCCATAATGAAGATTATGTGATTAAGAAAGAGAAGAGATCCTCTGACACTGAAATCATTCTAAGGATGCACAACAGAAGAAAGATGTCATGAAAAAGGTTAAGGGGGAGCTTCAAAGTTTGTAACCATTATCACAATTCGTGTAAACTGCAAGAACAGAAAGGGTTAATAATGTGCTTTTCA
>VYZU01082208.1:9709-23061 GCA_013401355.1 Ceyx cyanopectus | reverse complement strand
ATCGCGCCGAAGCGTTGAGCGCTTGAGCGTTTTCACGGGGCGTCACCTCCCTTTCTCTGCCTCAAATTCCGCGCTGCCGCCGCTCGCCTCTGCACCGGCACGCTGTGGGCAGCCCGGCGCTGGAGGGCGGTGGCTCATAAAAGGAGCTCGTCCCGCCCTCCGTGGCCCCCTGGAGGTGTGTCAGCGGTTGCCATGGCAATTCGGCCCGCCCCGCTCCGGCCCACGGAGCCGCCATGGCCTCTGCCCTGCTGGCCTGGCTGGCCCCGCTGGCCTCGCTGGCCCTGCTCTGGGGCTCTCAGGTGAGCGGCGGGGATCTGCGGGAGGAGGGAGGGAAGGGGAGAAGCGCGGAATCTTCGTGCGAGTTATATAATTTAATATGCTTGCACTGACATAAGATTTGCTGCTCCTGATATAACACCCTTCCCTGTTTCCAAGATGCAGCTTGTTTTTTTTCCCTTTATTCTGAATTTTTCTTATATTCCTGTTTTCTTGAAGCAGTTACTCTGTTGTGTTTGGAATCTTCTCCACAGTGTCATTTTGGAGTGAGATTTGCAGGGAGTAATAGGAATTTCAGTGAAGGAATTTCAGGGTTTGTTCTTTGCAGTCTAATTCCAGAGTTCTCCAATCCAAAAGCACCCCTTCAGTAGCTAATTTCTAGTTTGGCAAGTTTTTTTTTCCTATTTGCAGTCCAAAATTCCAGCTACTCTGCATGTTTATCTACCTTCTTAATTAAATAAATCAATTTGTGATGCTTCAGCACAGAGTCACTGTCTACTGCTGGTTCTCCTGATCCCACCACTGTGAAATTGTAACTGCTAACATATTTATTTTGTATTTTCAGGTTGTCAGAGCACATGATTACTTCCCTTCTTGGAAGGGCCAGGAACAGATGTACAAGCTTGACATAGGCTGGCCTAAAAATCCAGAGTACTTCACTGGCCAAACGTTTTGTGTGGCTGTTGACTCTCTTCATGGCTTGGTCTATGTGGGACAAGTGAGTGAGACTCTTATTTCTCTCATTGTTCTAGGGTATTTTTGTCTTTAAAATGGTGGGGTTAGGTGAGGATAAAATATGTGTGTATGAATAATTCTTATATCAAAATTAATGAAAAACAGGATTACTTGCTCAATACCTTTATTTAATGGACCTTTTTTTTGCCTTTTCAGAGAGGAGCCAATGTGCCAAAGGTGCTTGTGTTCTCAGTGGAAGGCTATTTTCTTTACTCCTGGAATGACACAGTTGAAATGCCCCATGGCATCTTTGTGTTGAACACTGCCACAGAGAGCTCAGTGTGGATCACAGATGTTGGAACAGGTAGGCACAGAGGTGGTGGGAGAAGTATGATGGAGGGGAGAAAACACTAATGCTGCAGGTACTACTTCAAACAACTCATTTCTTCAAGTCTCAAACAGATTTCAGGCAGATTTCTGCTTCTCTTGCTGGGAAAAAACTTCTTTTGTGCTGCACAAAGTACCCTGCAGGCTCATGGGTTATAGCTTCTGAACTTCCAGCATGTCTCTGCCCACAGAAGTATGAGGAAATAAAAATCTTCTGGTTAGACATGTGTGTCTTAGGTCAGTGACCCTAAAAATGGATGAATATTGCTGTAGCCTGTGGATTTACTAACCCACAGTCACATTCTCCCTGTATTTTGTCATTTATTGATTTCATTTGTGTGTCTCAAGATTTGTTTTTCCTTTTTAGTCTTTGCCATCAGCTGTTAACACTTGGATTTTGTTTTGAGGTGTTTGTTTTTCCTCCCTTCAGGGAAGTATGGCCACACTGTGAAGCAGTACAGCCCCATGGGCAAGCTGCTGCAGATCCTGGGCACTCCAGGTAATGCTGGTTCCAGTCTGATCCCCCTGCAGTTTGATCAGCCAGCAGAGATCTTTGTGGAGGAAACTGGAGATGCCTACGTGGTGGATGGAGATGGAGGAATGAATAACAGGCTGCTCAAACTCTCTGATGGTATGGGAAATGCTGGCCATTAAAAAGGGAGAATTTTAAATATTTACAAAAGTAACTTTGCAAGGGAATGGCTTCAAGCTGTTGCATTTGTTGTTTCCTTGCTGTGATTTTCCTTTTTCTTGTCTTTTTGATGGTGCTCACCCTAGACTACAAGGAGATCTGGCTGACTGGAACCAATGGGAGTGGCATTGGTCAGTTCAAGATTCCCCACAGTGTAACACTGGATCCTTATGGACGGGTAGGCAACACAGGGAGAATTTCTTTTCATCTTCCACCAGACTCATTCACATATATTTGAACCAAAAAAAAGGCATTTATTCTTTTAATTGAAATGTCTGGTTGTTTTCTGGGGGTTACAGTTTCCAGTTTGACAGTGGTCATGAGATGAAGTTTTAAACCTAGTAGCTTTTTGTACTCTGGCTTTTGCTCTGCTGCTCTTGTAGAGGAATTAACCTGTTAAAAAGTGAATTAATTAATCTGCTCATTCATCTGTTCCAGGGAAAATAAGAATGGCTTAAATCACTGCTTTGAGCTAATTCAGCTGAGGTCATCTTGTTTATTGGTCCCTTTTGAGTGATAACCCAGAAGAATTGCAGTTCACTTGCTAGGCTGATGGATTGTACCCCAGTCACTGAAGTTTTAGCTGTTGAAAACATGCTGAAAATGCTCTTGAAGTTGCTCAATATTTACAGCAGCATTAGGCATATCAGGAGTGTTTGCAGTTGCAGTTCACAGGCCTAGATCATGGGCTGAAACTACTGTTGAAAAACAAATTCTTCCCTGGAAACAGTTTAGAATGAAACAGGTAGGACTGTGTCCTCAGTGTGAGGAATCCCACCAAATATATCTCTATTATGGCCACAAATATGAAGAGAAGGAGCTGTTTTCTCTGTGGTAACTAATGGGTTTGGTTTCTATCTGCATAAAACTCCTTACCTAGCTTTGAATGATACTCCAAGGTGTACTTCTTTCCTACTACAGGGTATTTAGCTTGTGTAAGGGACAAAGAGATGAGATTTGTTCTGGTTTTTTGTTCTGAACAGGTGTGGGTGGCAGACAGAGACAACAAAAGACTGCAAGTTTTTGATAAAGTCACTGGGGAGTGGCTTGGGTCTTGGGATAGCTGCTTTTCAGAAGATGGACCCTATTCTGTCAGGTACTGGTGAGCAGTTCCACAAGTGTGCAATCACATCAATAACATAATAACACTTAATGCTTGATGGCAAGGAGTGAACCAATTTAATCCCATGCCAAGACCTGCACTGGTTTATCTTGATGGAAACTCTGGCTTTATAGCTAGTCTGGTGCAGCCCTCAAGAACTTGATGAGGAGGAGGTTTTGTTTGTTTAAAAGTGCATGGTTGTGTTAAAGTGGCATATTTTGGGGGAGTTAATATTCCATTTCTGTCTTTCACAGATTCACTGCCAACTACAAATACCTGGTTGTTGCTCAGCTGAATGTCAACAGGTTGGCAATCTTGGCAGCACCACCAGTTGGCTCCATTGGGGACTGTGTCATGGTGAGCACAGTGCAGCTGGCAGATGAAACCCAACCACACCTGGTGGATGTGGACATGAAGAGTGGAGCAGTCTATGTTGCTGAGATTGGAGCCCAGCAAGTACAAAAATACATACCCTTAAGCTGATGGTGCCCCCAGCTGCCCTGGCACCAGCTGTGTGATCTACAAACCCTCTGGCCACCCCTCCACCAGTGCTCTCTAGTTCTCTCACAGATCACTGTGCTCCCAGAATTCTCAAGCTAAGAATCTCTTAGTTGTCCTGGAGAAATGTTTGGTTTTGAGCTGTATCATGGTTCAACCCCTGCTGGCATAAGCACCCTACAGACCCTCCCTCCTTCCAGGGGGTGGGACAGAGAATTAAGAATTAAAAAAAAACCAAAAAGTAAATCTTGTGGGTTGGGATAAAGGCAGTTTAATAGGATAGAAAAGGAATAAAATAATAAAGATTATAATAATGAGAAGAAAATAATGATAATATATAAAATAAGTGATTCACAATGCAGCTGATCACCCCTCCCCAAACAATGCCCAGCCAGTTACTAAACAGCAGCCCCCAGCCATTTTTCCCTCCAGTTTATATCCTGGGGTTCCTCTGCCTAGCTTCTGTTGTTAAATGAAGGCCAGAGCTGTCTGGGAGAAGTGCATAAATGATTTCTTGGGAGATGAGCATCTGATGTTTGTGTTTCTTCTGTTTCTTCACTTGGTTTTTAATCATTTTTTGCTGATATTGCCAAACAGTGAATGTAGGGTGATGGTGCTGAGTGAGGTTCTGCTGGATACTGGTGTTAGTGCTGCCACTGACCTCTGCCTTAGGTGCCTTAATGACATCAGCATTCAAATCTTAAGTTTCCAGCTCTTGCTGAGTTGTAAAGTCTGTAATATTGTAAGTTAAATTGATATCAGGCACTTCAAATTAAAAGTATGTGCACAGCAGCCAAGTACTGGTTCTTAATTAAATCAATTCTTAACCTCATTTGATTTATATCAGCATGAGTCTTCTGTTAGACTTCACAGAGGAACATATTGAAGTTCTACTCAAATTTCTCAAAATAAACAAATTGCAATTTGGCTGGAACTTTTTAATCAGCATTAGGGACTGGGAGACGTGTGATTTTCCCCCAGTTGCACTGAAGTTTTGTCAGTTAACAGCAGGCATCTGTTTTGATTTGGGGATTGCTGTTTTATATCCAGAATTTACAATTCATTAACTCCATTAATCTCTAGAGTACAGTTTTTTTATGCTGTATTCTAGCAGATGTCTGCAAGCTCTGTCCTAAAAAAATCTCTATATTTCCATTCCCAGTCCAGAGTGGTTCTGTTTTCTTGTTGCTGATTTTAAGTTGATTCACTTTAGAGCAGAGAGGGAACTGGGTGTGTAGGAAAATGGGATGGGAGAAATGAGAGTGAGTAACTGATTACTTCCCTCAATCTGCAGACACATTTTCCATATTTTTCTATCAGCTCTTCAAAATATTTGGGAGGATTTTTGCTGTTTCAATCAACTGTGGGCACTATTTGAATGCTAATTGCCAGCTGAAAGAGGCTGGGTTTTTTTCCCCCTTCCTTAAAAAGGGAATATAGAATAATTCTTATGGGAAATACTTCAGTGCATATTATCAGAAGTGAATGTATCTTAATTTAGCAGGTTTCAACCTGTCCAGAAAAATCAGATTCCCGTGTTCTGTGTTAAGTAGTTCACCCCATGGCCTGACTTCAGGACTATTTAAGATTCATGCACTAAATGTGGATGTTGCTGGCTCCATTCCCAACAACAAAAGCAGATCTGGCTGCCCTCATGCAAGCCTCAGAACCAGAACTGCAGGGTGATACCCTGACAAATATGTTCCATTATTCACATGGCCTTGAGTGGGATCTAATAATCAGCATTTATTAGCTGGAAAATTAGCTATACTCCTCTAGACCTAGATGGACAGGTCCACATTTGCTTTGCAGGGTGGTGTGTGGGATTTCTACACTCAGGGATCTCTGCTCTGTGGAGTTCAGCTGTTTCTCACCTACAACAGGTGGATTTCTTTTGAATATAGTAATATTACCTATATTGGAGTGTATCTTGGAGGTGTAAGGCATCCAGGCACATCCATCCTTCCTTATTTATCACTACACCCTACCCTTATTTATTTTGTGGGGATTTTATTCACACAGTTTGGCCTGGCTTTACTCAGGTAGGTCCAAAATGTCCCTTGCCTGAGGCATTTGCTGTCTAGGGATGCTCATTAGTAATTATGGAAGATGCTTACACTCCTTTTTACCCCTGTGACCAGACTGAGAAAATGATTGATTTCTGTGCTGACTTGTTAATTGAGGCCTTCTTAATTAGAACCTGGACACTGGTTGCTGAAAAACTGCATTGTAGGGTAATTTGATAAAATAAATGGAGAATTGCCCCTCATGAAAATCTGCTGCACTTTATTTCTGGGAATATATTCAATTTCAGGTGCTTACTTTTCTGAATAGAGTGTCCTCAGCACTTTCAGAAGATACAAGGTCAATGTTCAAAAGTAATCTAAAATTCCATGGTTTTTGTACATTGCTATTTCTGTCACCCCTCTCTTTCACATTCAACTTTATGTATCAAAAGAGCACATCAATCTCTGGCAGATGTTTTCCCTCTGAGTGATTAGTAAAATGGGGTGATGAATTTCATAACTTGTTAATAATAATTTAATAAGTAAATTAATAAATTGAATATTTCCTGGGCAGCCTGATCCAATGCTTCACCCTTCAGTAAAAAAAAAAGAAATCTGATTTTATGATTAATAAAGTTCATCTTGGTTTTCTTTCTGTGATGCTAACTAGCCTGTTTTTTTTTAATGTGTGTGTGTGATTGTAGTCAGCAATTTATTAGAACATCTGTTTGGCCAAAACACAAGTAGCCGCAATTAGGTTTGTGTCCTTACTGTAAACTCCCCAAATTCAAGTAGTTGTGAACCCTTCTGAAGCACTAAGTGGTTATTTATCATAGTTTATTAAAAGTTTGTGACCTGAAGAGCCTTGAGAAGTGAGCAGGGGGGGTTTGTGATGACTGAAGCTGCTTGTTTAGAACATAAGAGGGCACCAGACCCCTGCTGCTGCTGGAGTGCTCCGTGTTTTGTGCCAGCAAAGGCAACAGCTGCTGCTCTCTGCACATGTGGAGTGAGTCCTAGAGTCAGAATCCTACACAGAGCTGGGTTGCTTCTGCTCCAAGTGAACACAATCACTTTTGCACTGTTATTCCTTATTAAATCATGCTGTCCAAACTTCCTCACAACTTGGAAGTAGATTTTCCAATCAACAGATGAGTCATTCCTCTGATCCCCTTTCTTTTGCTAACAGCAAAGCAAAAAGCCCCAGCTGATACTCAGCTGGGCACGTTGCCATGTTATCATTCAACTTCCTATCATCATTGTTTGTTGTTCTGCTTTTTTTTTTTTTTTGGTGAAATCAATGGATGAGAAGAATTATTTTGCTTATTGCGTTTCTCTTTTCGTCCTTGGAAGGCATTTGGAGCAGTTTTCCTACAGTAGGGGCATGCCATTTGAATTTAAACATACCTAGGTTCATCTTTATCAGCAACATTAAAGAGGAAAATGGATTCCCAAGAAAATCTTGCTTGGGGATGCTTGGGAATCCAGCACAGCTAAGAGAAAAGGAAACTCCAGAGAGGTTCTGCTCTCTCTGACAATGCTCAATGCTGTTGAGTGATGTGTAATGACAATATCACTATTTATTGATTAATTGATTTGCTGTTGTTAGTCTGCTGCACTGCTGCCTGCTGCCTCTCCCCCCTGGTTTAAAAGGGATGTTATACTTCAGGGTGTTGTTTTTTTTCCTCCATCACCATCCTCTATCTGCTTTAGGGTTTCTCTTGCAGTCCTTTCTTCCACACAGGTGGGTGAACAGATGGAAAAAGGGGGCCAACAACAAATGAAAGCAGGAGGGCTGCACACCTCAGCAGGATGGAATGCTGAATTCATCAGCACTGCTGCAGACAATCAAAAGACCCAAGTTTCTTCTGAGTTAAGTCACTAGTCACAGATCTATCTCCACAGATCCCTGCTTTGCTGTGTACACACACAACAGGCATTGCTATTTATCCCTGAGGGAGGCAGCACAGCAGTGGCACTTCTGAACACAGATGATCATTCCCTTCTGGCACTGCCTTGTGCTGTGTTAATGTGAAAACACAGGGCTGATTTTGTTTGTTTGTTTTGTGTTAAGGAGATTGATGCTGAATTTCCCCCCCCCTGCAAATCTGACTGGATCATGGTGGTTTATACCATTGCACAGCTTAGCAGAGTTGTAAAACTGCAGCTGATTCCTGCCTGCCTTTGGTGTGCCTCAGGTTCTTCTCCTGAAATCAGTGCCAGTTTGTTCACCGTGCCATCAGTAGTTTATTTATTTATATTTAAAATCATCAGGATCGATTCCCAAGGCTCCACGAACCTGCCATAATAAATTATGCAAAAAATACTGTTAAGTTAAACCTCAGCAGTTCAGTCAGCCAGCAATCTCCCTCCCCTGGCAGCTGAAAAGCAAGTCTCCACCTCCTCTGCAATCCCTCCTGTGCAGTGTGCCTGGAGAGAAGGGGGGAACTGGGGGCTTCTCTTTCATCACTGCAGTAAAGAAGCAGCCTCCTGGGAAGGCTGGACACCCTGGGGCTTATTTTGCTTCTTGTGCCACCTTGGAAGGGCACTTTCTTCAGTTTTTTCTGAATGAAAGACTCCTCAGAATGAGTGAAAAGCTCCAGACCATTTACATATGCTCAGGGACTTCAGAATGAGTAGCAGGATCATCCCTTCACCTGGGCTGTATTTTGGCATTTCTCACGTGGCTTTGCTGCAGCCTTTAGAACAACTCAGCTTTCAGGGCTTGCAAGGGCACTAAAAGATAGCTCAAGGATCAGGGAGCACAGCCCAGAGGACTGAAAATGAAGAGGCTGTGACTGATTTTGATGACATTACAATCACATGTAACTAAACCACACGGACACACGCTGCATGTTCCACCAAAGTTGTGTTGAAGCCTCAGAAGACAACAGCAGCTCCATCCTTCCCACAGGTGAATGCTGCTTAGATGCTCTCCCAGGTAAAGCAGACACAGCAGCTGCAGGTTTAATTAAACATTTGCCTAACCACCTAAAAAAGACAGTGATACATCTTCATAGCATCTGGCAGTTTAACCATTCACCAGTCATCCCCTAATTAGGGATTTAACTGAATTGAACTGAAGACTGTTGTGATGCAGTGCCAGATGGGGCTCTGACTGACAAGGGGAATGACAATTGTCATGTTTCCTCCAAGGACAGCAGGACAGGCAGGGAGATATTGCTTGGAGCACAACGTTGAGGTGAAGAGGCTCCATAGGCAATGCTAGCAAGGTCCTGGGGGACAGGGGGAGATGCTGCACGAGGTCTGCTCTGCAGCAAAGCCTGTGAGTTGACCTCTGACCATCCCAGTGCAGCTTTAAATCAACCCAGGCACTACAAGTGACTCTTTGCTACAGCTCTGTTCACTAGAGGAATTCACTTTTACACAGTGAAATGGCAATGACACTAAAATGAGCAAGAAAAATAAAATAAGAGAGGTTTTGCTGTTGATAAATAGACAATTATCATGTAATCAGTGGAGAATTTCAATAAACCTCAGTATTGTTCTGGTGTTTTTAATAATTAGTAGTCAGACGAGTGTGATCTTGTTATCAAAAGGATGTCTTGTAAATAAGAATGTCTAGAAATACTGTGCATGAGCCATAAATCTCAGTGTTCCCTTCATTTTGAAGCTGGGTGCAGCCTGGTAGCCCAAAGTGTCCTTCATGACAGGCATCAATCATGTTCCAGCTACAGCTAAGGTTTCAAACATGACAATTTGCTGACTGTTTTCATCCAGCCTGTCTCTGTACAAACTCCTTCTCTTAAATAATAAAGCTTGGATTGATCCATCCATCTTTGCTGTCAAAATGCCAGTGCAGGGACTCCTTACAGACTGCTGCTCCATCAGCATGAGCAGCACATGCTGTACTGACATCCTACATCCCTCTGCAGAACAACTGCTCCTAACTCCAGGCTCCTTCAAAAGATATCCAGGCTGATAGAGATCTCAGACTAACTTGTGGGCTCCTACAGTCATCCTGGCTGGAAGGACACTGCACACCAGGGGTTATTGATCCATGTAGCAGTGAAGCTGAGGAGGAGCAGGTCTGTGCTGCTCTGCACTGCATGCACAGCACCAGCCTCCAGCTCTGTGATGCTGCACCTCTCCCTCCGTGCAGGGCAGGTGCTGCTGGGGGATGGAGGAGCCCACAGGCAGCTCCCACTTGGCACCAGAGATTCCACACCCTGGTGGCCTTGCCTTTATCTAGCAGTGCAGCAACAAGTTCTCTTGAGAGCATCCTCTCTGCTTGACACTAGAAATTATTAAGAGAGTTGTTTTCTTGTCAGAACATCCTATAAGAGCTAGGGTGTCCAGAACACACCCAATGCTTCCTACTGATGGGTTCTGCACAGCATACTGCATGGGGATGGGAGACCTCTGGGGCTGCTTGATTCCAACTCCCCAGCATCTGAAGGGATGTAAGATTAACTCTGCTATTCTCCATTGTTACACTGTTCTCTCTAATAAGTAGAGTATAATAATATATANCTATTATTTATATATAATATATAAAAATATATGATATATATATAATATAATAATGGAAGAAGTGGTTTTAATGATCCTTTACAGAATCTGGGTGCCTTTCTACCGGGGATTCTAACCTCCCACTGCAAACACTTGTTGCAGCCAGCAGGTCCCAGATAGAAACTCTTTTCTGGGTATTGATGGAGAGGGAGCCCGGGTGCTGGGCTGGTCCTGTGCTGGGGGGAGATGCAAAATGTGTAGCCCTGGTGTGGGTGTTTTAGTTAAACATCAGTAGAATATTAGGCATGAAGTGTCCATGTAGCAGAAAATTATTTTTCACTGAAATTTTAATTTTCAACTGTTGCTTTTAAGCCTCAGTCCACTTTAACTCATCCTTCTATCACAGATTTTCTAAGAAGCATTTGTATAACAGATTTGATTTATTATTACTCTGTGTAGCTGACAGAGACAATATAACTCTGTTTTGCTGCTTCACAGAAACACTGCAAATAAAACACGTTCATAAATTCTTCTTATTGATGTAAAAATTCCTCCCCAGTTAAGCACATCTGTGCTGTGAGAATACAGAATGGCACATACCTTCCTGGTAGCAAACAGATAGTCTACTGAAAGACACAGTGGTGATTAGTCTGCTGAAGGGTTAACATTTGCCACATCAATACTAGTTCNATATTTATTATTAATTTTTTTTTTCCCAATCTGCAACTGTTTGTTCTTTAATTTGAGTTAGGAACAGAGAAAAAAATGCTGCCTCGCTGTGCATAAACCATGCTATTTGTTGGTCCCCCCCCTCCAGGAAGGCACAAAAGGGACCACTCTTCCCATCACCTCTGTCAGGTACAGAACCACTCAGCCGTGCCAGCCAAAATGAGACATATCAAAGCACCTTTGATCACTCCATTGTCTGTGAAGTCCCCTCCAAAGCATGCACTGTCTGCTGTAATGGGCTGTGTAACTTCCAAATGTCATATTGAATGTGTGTTCCTTCAGATCCCCAGTTCTGAGGTGCTGAGTGGCTAGCACAGCACTCAGAGCCTTGCAGCTTGGGTCTGTTAANCTAAGAAGCATTTGTATAACAGATTTGATTTATTATTACTCTGTGTAGCTGACAGAGACAATATAACTCTGTTTTGCTGCTTCACAGAAACACTGCAAATAAAACACATTCATAAATTCTTCTTATTGATGTAAAAATTCCTCCCCAGTTAAGCACATCTGTGCTGTGAGAATACAGAATGGCACATACCTTCCTGGTAGCAAACAGATAGTCTACTGAAAGACACAGTGGTGATTAGTCTGCTGAAGGGTTAACATTTGCCACATCAATACTAGTTCTCCCACAGTTCTTAAGAGAATTTAAATCTTACAAAATAAAAATATCTTGGGATATAGAAAAATAGAAAATAGAAAATCTTAGGAAAAAATATTAGAAAATTTAATCTTAGATATTTAAAAACAAAAAAAAACCAATTTATTTTAATTTAATTNCTGTCTGCTGTAATGGGCTGTGTAACTTCCAAATGTCATATTGAATGTGTGTTCCTTCAGATCCCCAGTTCTGAGGTGCTGAGTGGCTAGCACAGCACTCAGAGCCTTGCAGCTTGGGTCTGTTAATTTCATTTTCTCAATGATCTGTGGGTTCATTGCAGGATTGGTGGAGCAAGAATTCATCTGCATCTCTTGGTCTGCATGTGTGCAACCACAGAGTCATCCTGCAGTGTCTGTTTCCATGAGTTATGGTGCCATAAAGAAAATATTTCAATTCACAAGGCTATCAACTCTTTGTCATGAAACAGAAACACCTGCCAGAAGAGTTTTATTCCTACCTGGTAATCACAGCATAAATAGGCATGGGACTCAGCCATCATTTAAAGGGGTGTTTTTATGCAGCAGGCATGAGTCTGAGGAACCAGAGTCTAAATTTAGTTAGTAATTAGAAAAACACTTTTCACAGATGCCATTAAGCACCCAACAACCTGAGCACTGTCTCTTTGTAAAAGGGGTTGTTTTCAGCAAAATACCCACCTCAGGATTTGACTTCTCGTGTCCAGCAGCTCCAGCAATGGGTCATTACTCAAGTAGACAACTTCTTGCTTCCAACTGATAAAATTAATTCCAGCTAATGCTGGAATTTTGTCCTTGGTCAGAAATCCCACCAAAGAAACTGCAGAAAAACATAATAATTAGCATTTTTTTCCATCACTTTCCAGAGTGTTATGAAACTTATCTTCTGTCTTTTAGCCTAAGACACAATCAGATATTTATTCCGTATTTTTCTCCAATAATATGTGATTCAGAAGCTTCCTTTTTTCACACAGAAAAGATAAAATGCTGTGGTATTCACATACTTCCAGGAGGCATATCACTGAGAAGTCATTTATAGCATAAGCAAAATAGCAAACTTGACACCTAGAAATGATTAAGTTGGAACAAAACTGCAGGATGGGGAATGGGATAAAAGTTACCAGTGTGGGAAAATGGCTTTCTGTGTCACATGAAAAGCCTCGAATTTTCAAAGAAAAGAAATAAATGTCTCAAATATTTCAACCAGGAGAAAAAAAACCAAACCCATAAGCTGTTAACTGTTACAGTGATGATTGATGTGAGCTGTGGCTCAGTGGACATACACACTCCATTTTTTCTTTCTGCTGGGTTGTATTTCCCACAGTGTCTCATTTTGGGCACAAAAATGGGTCAAGAAACCCAAGGACTGCCACAGGCACTTGCAGGAAATTTAAAGTGTATCTGAATACCCTGGAAATGAAAAATATAGGGACATGGGGCATCTGTTCTGCAGCACCACTGAGGCACCCTAGTTACACACACCCCAAAACTCCCACTTCTTGGCCAGCTCAGACCAAGTGAATTTATCACAGACCACCAAGTTAATTTTATTTTTAAATGAGGTAAAAAAAAAAAGCAAGGAATTAATGATTATTGACTCTTTACATTCCCACAGACTATGGAACTAGGAGATGGCTCTGTATTACCTTTCTAATCCAGGTTCACTGAGCCAGGTTAGAAAATTCTGTTTTAAATTAAAATAAGGACTAAGCAAATTGATAGCTGTAGTTAATAATAGTGCACAAAGCCTACTGGGGGGGTAAAAAATGCAATTGTGCTGCCCACCAGTGATGTGATTAAATGAACTGGGCAACAATGGCAAACCAGGGTGGGGAAGCACTGTGAACATCTTTTTTTTTTTTTTTTTTTTAATATTTTTTTT
>VYZU01082207.1:0-13450 GCA_013401355.1 Ceyx cyanopectus | reverse complement strand
GCTCCCGAGCCCTCAAGGAATCTCCCCAAAGCTATGAAGTCTTTGTTTTTATACTCCTATTCATCATCTTATCACTGCTAGCCTGAGTAACCAGTAATAGTCTGATGGCCCCACCAGACTAGGAAGCCTTCCACAAATGTCCTCAACCTGTATCCCGGGCAACTAGCAGACCTCCCTGTGGGATGGATCTGGCCTGCAAATCAGACCCTCAGTTACCCTTGAGAAGGGAATCCCCTACTACTGCCACCTTTCTTTTTTTCCTGCTTCCACTATTCCTAAGTCGTGGGACTGGCTGACAAGTCTTGAGTGGCTGTGCACATGGGTATTCATCTATATCCTTATTCATCAAAACCTCTGTTACAAGGGCCTCATACATGTTGTTTGTGGGCAACTCGGAAGATTGGGGGATTGGGAGGGGACTTGCCTGGCTGGAAAGGAACCTGTTGCCATTCCTCCCCTTCTCCTATATCCCTTTGTCTCTCCAGGTGACAAGAGGGCATGGGATCACCTGCTGCCCCTTTTTCATGGATGGGTGTCCCTGACTCTTCATCACAGCAAGCACAGACTGACATTACCAGTCAATCACTATTTCAGCCTCCCTGATATTCCTAAGTCTTTCAACTTCATCGTGTAATTTTTCATCCTCTGCTTGGAGCTATGCTGCCTGTCTGAGCAGAAAATTTACCTAATCACACCTTGCACAGTTGCCTGCTACAAGAGAGAGACATGGCATGGCTTGCTTTTGTGGGCACACTGTCTAGGTTCCCACCTCCAATTTGGTTGGCATTGAAAGCATGTTCTTCCTCTGTTGGGCAGAGACCATTATCTTTTGACACCTCTCCCTCAGTTTTATTTGGGTCTGGCTCTTTTTTTGTTTTTCTTTTTCTTTTTCTTTTTCTTTTTTTTTTTTTTTCCCCTGGTGCACATTGCTAGCTGTGTTCCCTGTGTTTTGCAGAGAAAGATGCTCTCTTCCCAAACCTGATTCTTGCACTGCTGCTTCACCACATTTAAATTACCCGTGCATCCAGCACCCCATCTGCATCACTCTCTCCAAGTTAGTGTTGTCTTAGTCGCGTCTCTGGGGCAGCCTGTGTTAAAAAACTATGACACTGGGAAGCTGTCACATCAGGAGAGGAGGCCCCGAGGGTGTCCATGCCTGGGGAGCATTGCTGAGGGGGCACCTGAGAGGGGCCATTTGGGGCTGTACTCTGCCTGCCCTGCTGTTGTACCCTATTGCAGGACCTCTCCTGCCCCCTGTCCTTTTCCTTCTGATGAGTACTTCACAGAATCACAGAATGTTAAGGATTGGAAGGGACCTAGAAGATCATCTAGTCCAACCCTCCTGTCACAGCAGGATCACTTAGACTAAGTCACCCAGGAACACATCCAGGCAGGTCTTGAATGTCTCCAAAGAAGGAGACTCCACAATCTCCCTGGGCAGCCCATTCCAGAGCTCCGTCACCCTCACTGTGAAAAAGTTTTTCCTTGTGTTTACCCTAAACCTCTTGTGCTTCAACTTACTCCCATTGCCTCTCGTCCTGTCAGACTCTGACTCCATCCTCCCTACACTCACCTTTAATATATTTATAGACATTGACTTGGTGAACTTATTGCCTCAAACACATTTTTAATTTTAAATATTTTTTCCCCTGTCCTATTGTTTTAATTTGAACAACTGTCCATTTTCTCTCCCTATTACTGATTTTCTGGTCTCTGTCTTCATTTGCTGTTTCTTCCTGCCTGTTCTCCTGCCACCTCCACACCCTTCTGCTGACACTGCTGTGTATCTTTTTTTTTTTATTATTATTCTGTGCTGATTACATTTCTTTTCCTTGTCTTGTTGGCCTTTATTGCATTAAGCACAACACTGATAGTTTCTTTGTTGACATATGTGGGATGAGAAGTTGCAATGCATTATTTCACCAATTTTTTTTCTCAAAGGATTATTCCTCCTGGGTGAAATGACTGTTTTCCCTCTTTCAGATCAACCACACTATGAAGGAAATATGTCCTGCTTCATTATTACTGTTAATCATCCAAGGTGCCCCTATATATGAAAATCCATTATTTTGTTTAACAGAGAGGGACAGGACAGTAATACAAATTATCTAGTGTAATTATACTTACAGATGTATCTGTCAGGTTCTCCAGTGTTTGGTAACATAACATCACTGAAAATTACGCTTCAATGTAAAACACATTTTGAACAAAATATGCAGGCCTGCATTTTATCTGTTAATTCTAATAAAAAGTGATGGCACTTAATCTGATGTAGTGCAGAGGGAAGTATATTTACCTTTCGAGATGGTAGGAGTTAGGTTGCCTTAGGTGCTGTGTCAAGAACACTTAAGGTGATGTCATATGAATGAAGAGCAGGAAAGGAGGTGCAGGCTCTACACTCTTCAGAGCTAGTAGCCAAGATCACCTTTTTTTTTTTTTTCCTGTGGAGATAGATTCAGGATCATCAAATGTTACCTTTAGTTTTCCTTTCTAGTTCCTACTGTGGTTAAGAATGCCTGAAGTCAGAGAGGCTTTTCTATTTGACATGGTAGGAGACTAAATTCATCATGTTCTTCATGTATCATGCCCTTCCTGACTCATTGCCTTTGGAAAGAAGCACTTAATGTTCTGCAGCAAAAGAAATATTAATTTGCAGATGCTGCTTGCTCTTTAGGTAGTTAGGTAGTTCTTTAAAAGCTTTGTCTGTATGAATTAATATATAGAATGTGCCAAATTCGTTCTATTTCTAGCTGTGATTTATAACTTCATCCTTTTCCTAATGAAGAATACTCAGGTGTAGGGGAACACCGTGAAGCAGAGTAGCTCAGGAAGCAATGAGCCAATGTGTTTCATTAACTGCTTGTGCTGGCCAGTGGGGGCTGCATGTCCTGCAAGTTCTATGGTATCTTCTAATTCTTTTGTGTTCTTTATTTCCTATAAAGCAAACTAAAGCACTCCTTTGCCACTGCTTCAAATGGGGAGCTTTGAACTAAGTGCTTTGCTTTTTACATCTTTCCTTGTGATGTGTTTTTAGATTCTTAAACACTTATACAGGAATTGCCAAGCTCTTTACAGTGCTTAACAACTCTCTAGCCAATCTAAGGATTAATAAATAATAATTATATCTTTCTTTTGTATTCTCTTTCTCTTTTCCTTTTGCTCCCACATGTACCCATTATGCTTCTACAGTTTCCATGTCAAATGCAATAAGCTCACACATGCTGGAATTTAAGTTTGCCCATACTTCATTTAGTTTCCTATATATTACAGTATATTTTAAAATTATATGCTAACTTAGTGTCTTTCTTTTCTAATACCAATATGCCATTAGCAGTCACTGAAGTTTTTTCCTGCATCACAACCATCCCTTATCCTCTGCTCCCAGGCAGCTCCTTAGCACTTCCAATTCCCATTAGGATTTTTCTCCATTTTCTTCCTATCAGGGGATGGGGCAGATAGGGGAGCATGCTCTTGTGCGTACTGATCACAGCAGTCCCCATGCTGGAAAGAGTAGGCAACATCTTTGAAATGCTGTGACAACAGGTGCTCAAATACAGCGAACTTAACCTCCAGACCCTTTTCAGCTACTTGCAAAACAGAGGTATTCTAGAGACTCTTAAAAATTTAGCTGTGAGAACATTTTAAAATGCAGAAAACAACATATTTAGTTCCAATCTTGTTTTGGTAAAACAATAAACAGATTTTTTAAAACTTTCTGTGAAGTCTAGCAACACTTTAACCCAGAAAGCTGGTGCCTTTGCAGATATAAACAAATAAGAATGGAGTGTTATAATTTAAACCGTTCAATATTCTTGACTATAGGAACCACTACTTTTATTAAGAAGGAAAGATGGGTATTTCTATGCAAACAGTTTTGCTGTTGGTTTTGGGTTTTTTGTTTGTTTGTTTGTTTTTTGGTTTGGTTTTGTTGTTGGTTTTTTTCCCCTGAAGCTTATCATTTGCAACCTGTTGTGTTTTACTCTCTGGAAACAGAGATTTACACATCTGCAGATTTCTCTCACTGCTTGAAAATGGCCATGATTATTATAAACCATGAAAAAAAATAAATTGAAAATTATTTTGACAAATAGGTCAGAGTCTTGCTTCCCCTTCTCTGCATGCTCAGAGTAATGGATTTTGGTACTCACAGAGACCTGACTTATCAGTTTGTGTGAATACTTAGGGTTGTAAGGTATTGTGCATCAATTTTAAATCTCAGCTGGAAACCCATATACATATTAGTCATTTTTATGTCTGATATAAAAAAGGTTTGTATCTACTTCAAGTAATTTTCCTTTCCTCTATTTTGAAAGTGGGTTAGCTTTTCCAAATCTTTTGTGACAGACAGTGTTTGTTACTGTGAAAAGGGAAAAATCCCTCTGATTATTGATTTTTACATTTCAATATATCTAACTCGTCTCTCCAGTGGTTTCATAGCACAAAGCAACATATGGAGAGTCTTAAGAGTCTTGAATACAATGATGATTTTTAATAATGACTACAGTAATGATTGTCTTTACTGGAGTTTCAAGGAGGGTCAGTGAGATTAGAATAGAGACTACAAGTTAATGGGAATTTGAGGAAAGTTAATTCTGAGTCTGTAGGATGTTTTTAGGCAAGATGAGGAATCTTGCATTGTCAGTCAACAGCCCAACATCAGGAAAAGGGAGGATTATATTTGCTGTTAAGGTGTGGTCACTTTTCCTTCTTGTAAGCAAAATTTCCCATTGATTTAATGGAAGCTCAGAGAATGGCCTGAGTTCTTTCCTTCTATACAGGAGTTGGACTTATACACAAGAGCTTCTTTCACTGGGGAATGAAGTTAAAGGAAAGTACTCAGAATGGTTTAGGACCAAATTTGTAGGGATTTTTAGATCTCTCCATCCACCTTTAGTCACCTACTTGATAACCCTAGTCTCAGTACCTACTTTATAACATCATGGTGAGCTACCAGGTCACTCGTGCTTCTGACCACATGCTTCTGTGTTCCTGAGAATCCTCTCATCTCTACATTCCTGAGAGAACACCTGAGACATCCTGATGGTAGGGCACCTGGGTGTTTCATACCAAAAGTTATTTGCTTTGTTGCTGTTGCCACATATTGAAGATAGTTTCTGACCATTTCTTGAAGCAGGAAAAGCTACATAATTCCCTGCTTTGAAAGAAAATTATTTTTTGTGCCATGCAACAGTTCTCAAGGGTTCAACATGATACTTGCAATGAAGTTAAAACCTGCCAAATCTTCTACACTTAAGTTCCTGGGCAGCATCACCTCTACACTGTGCATTTGACAGGAATACAAATAAATGACAGTTATTTCTTCTCAAGATAATTTTGAAATAGATTTGTTCAGAAACTGGAAATGGAAAGAAAATATTTAAATGATTGCACGTAGCTTAGCTTATTATATTCCTTTGCAATCATCTTAGATTTGTAATACCTGTATTTTATTTCAAATAAAATTGATTTATGGATTGTCATATTAACCAAAATTAAAGCAGAGAGAATAAAAATGAGTAAATTTTAATGTGTTTTTATGATATAGAAGCATAGAAGTCTGATATTTCCACAGATAACATGAAACTGAAATCTGTATATAGTTTTTTTGTCAAAGTCCTGAATAAAGTGACTAATTGTCAATACTTCAGTTCTTTCAGAAAAGCAGATTCAGAGAACCCAAAATAGCACAAACTTCGAACTAGCTTTTGTTAAGTACTTATATTATTTTTTCATTTTTATTCAGAGAAGTTGGGGCATAACAAAATGTAGTATGTTCAATGTTTACTTATATGTTCACCTGCTTTTATATTTTCTTCTTTATACCATACCTTTAATTTCCTGGGTTTTGTACCTTTGAGACCACTACATATATATCTGGCTACCCAGGAGAGTTATTTATCTAAGGATGACAGTATTTTTCCTCTTTCATGGACCTGGGGAGATGACCAAATGCAAATCTTACCAAGCACTTGCTGAAAATGGCATAAATAGAAATTCTTTTTTCTTGATTTTATTTCTCTTTTCTTCCCTATTGTGTTGTCTGAAGGCATGGTGTGTCTGCTTGTGATATCAATACTCATTAAGCAGCACATACTTATTTTAATGGAAACAGGTGCTGTGTTGATAGCGGCAAACTGCTGTGGTGGGGGTAAACTGCAATGTGAATACTACTGTCCTTGCTTGTATGGGAGGAGAGAGGTCAGAACTGGAGGAGAGCAAAGTGCTGCCCTTGGTCTTGCCCTTCGAGCCCCTTTTCTGCCTGACCCCTGCCCAGCCATAGCTGGGGTGCCCTTGCTCTTCTCTGGGGCAGCCAAGTGCATCAGGGCAGGGAGTAATAGTGTAGTAGTCTTAGCTGTAGTGACCATGAGATGGTGGAGTTAAGAATTATAGTCAGCAGGCACAGGTCCACAAGCAGGATTGCTACCCTGGACTTCAGAAAGGCCAAACTTGGCCTTCTCAGGGAACTGCTTGGAAAAGTCCCATGGGACAAGGGCGCTGGAAGGAAAGGGGACCCAAGCAAGTTGGTTAATATTCAAACACCATCTCCAGGCTCAAGATAAGTGTATCTCAAAGAGCAGGAAATCTAGTAAGTCAATTAGGAGACCTGCATGGTTGAGCAGGGAGTTACTGGAAAACTTAACCTGAAGAGGGAAATACATAAAACATGGAAAGAGGGACAGGCCACTGGGAAGAATACAGGGAGGCTGTCAGAGGATGCAGGGATACAACAAGGAAATCTAAGGCTTCCCTTGAAATACAGATGGTGAGGGAGTTCAAGGATGCAAGAAAAGCATCTACAAGTATGTTGGAGGCAAAAAGAAGCCTAAAGGCTGTGTGGGCCTTCTGCTGGATGAAGTGGGTGCCCTGGTGACTGAGGACANCAGTGTTGTCCCAATCTTCAAAAAGGGCAAAAAGGAGGACCCGGGTAACTACAGGCCCGTCAGCCTCACCTCCATCCCTGGAAAGGTGATGGAACAACTTGTCCTCGATGCCATCTCTAAGCATCTGGAGGAAAGGAGGCTTCTCAGAAGTAGTCAACATGGATTCCGTAAGGGGAAATCATGCTTGTCTAATCTGATAGCCTTTTATGAAGATATTTTGTAATTGTTGGCTGCAATTCATTTGTTTGGTTTGAGATGTATTTTGTTAAAGTTGATATTCAGAGATTTGTGTGGATAGTTCTGTGGATGCATTTCGGTCTTGAATCTCTCTGATGCATTTTTTCCATTATTTATCATCTTTGGAAATACTGTATTTCAGTAACAGCTTTGCAGACTTCATTCCAAATGGTATTTTGATTCATCTGTGTGTATTATGGTCACTATGTTTAGAATCACAAAAATCACTGTAGTTTCTCTTCAGCACTTGAGAGTTTAGTTATTGCAAAGGAAACTAGTAGAGTTTCAGAGAAACAATAGAAATAATGAACTATACAATTTGAGGCACAATGTGAGGTACCACTGGGAAACTGTATCCAGGTACTCTGGTTTCCTGTGATGCATATATATTACCCATGTTGGTCTTTAAAGAAAACATTAAAAAAACCACCCCAGATTACATTATATTATTTCCCATAATGGGGGGAAAAAACCCCACAAGTGCTATGACTCGCAGCACTCAGGTTCTTCTCCATTCCCAGTACATTTAGAACTCCATGTCTCTTGATGGCACTCTTTACCCATGTTCCTCCTAAAATGATTAACTTCTGTAAATACCAGGTCTTGTTAAGTGATCGGCCAAAATACAAGAGTTCTTGGCAGATCAAATCAAACATAATTGAATCTAAAATGGTTGCTATCAAGGCATTTGCATTATAATGTATCTATTTTGTTTTCTTCTAAGATTATATTATTATAAAGAGAAATAAGATGTGGAGGAAAAGGTGGGAAATTATACAAAATCATAATCACAGAAATGAAGAACAGCTATTGAAAGTAACAGGTTCAAATTTAGCTTAAGGAGGAAATTTTATACTGTCTGGAAAATCTTCTACATAATAATTTTTTTTTAACATTCAATGTCATATAATAAGCTGATAGTTAAACTACAGGAAAGATAGAAGTTACAAGGATGTTAACAGCCACGTAGCTATTCCAAGCTTTGAATGCATTTTTACATTAGAATATTCTTCTCCTGAAAAGGTGTGCACTTTTTTTTGTCATTTTGAAGTTTGTGAATTGGTAAGGAGAGGCTGTGCCTAGGCTTTGACAGATAAAAAGAAGCTATCTAAATGGAAGTTTTTAATTACTCTTGTTTGCTTTATGTATAATAGGAAAGCCTTGCTGATTTTAGACTAGTTTGCACTAGAATGTGATGCTTTGTTCTAGAACTTCAGGAAGTATTAAGAAAACATACAGAAACTAGAATAAAGTAGTTATACTTGAAAGAGCATCTAGAACAGATTAAAAGACCTGAGAACTGAAGAATTTCTAAAAAAAGACAAAGGGCCTGAAAAAGAGATGCTACAGAAATTCTGCTACACAATCTGATGGGAACTAGAACATCCCCAGAAAGGCTGCTCAGGATGGTTAGAAATACTGTAATTTTTTCTCTTCAGTACTGTTAAAATTTTGTCAAATTGCATTTTTAGTTGGGCTTCAAAGGTTACCTTGAATGTTTACTGCTATTCCACTCATGAAAATAGCCATTTCCATGTCCCTATGGATTCACATTTGAACCTAAAGTCAATACAAAGCTGAAAGGATAATATAAGGAACTAATATGGAATGTAAACCTAGCAATCAGGGTACCAGTTTATGCCAGTAACTTTACCATGCTGTTTATAGCATGTCTGCCCTGTGAAACTGAACTTAGCAAAGTATGAGCTGATGTGAGGACAGGTAATACAAGACAGAAGAAATCTTATGAACAAGAAATTAAAAGCTTTTAAATAGTTAAAGAGTTTAAGAGTGAAGGAGTTAAAGAATTTGCTTACTCTGCCTTCATATGATGGCATTTGCTCCCAAGACTACTATAGTTCCGGTGACATGTTGAAAATCTAATTTCCTCTGTATCTCTGAAATGATCTAAAGTTAATTTGAGTTCAGCAGGCATGAAGCCTGGTCCACGAAGGCCTAACATAGTAGACAATGGTTTTGCCTCTCTGAGTATAGAAATATGGTCACAAAGAAAGGCCCTAATTCAGCAGGTTGTACAATAGCACCAATATGATGATCTAATAATCCAAAGAGAGCATTATACAGTGGTGCTGGGCACCCTATATTAACTTTTCATTTTCTGTTTGATGTGGCCCACTGGGACATCTTTGCTAGTCTAGTATCTAACTAGTAGACAAAAAGTGATTTGTTGCTTCTGGGACTCAATAGCTAATGCAGAATAAGAGAGATGAGAAGGGTCATTACCATTTGAATAATTTAAAATAAGGCAGAAGGAAAAAAAAAAAAAGCCAGAAGGTAAAATCTTAGCTGTTTACCTGCAAACAAGAGCCAGGAGTTTAATTGTAAATATAAGATTGCATTGCTTCCACTTTTAGAAGAGGAAGTAATTTGTGTTGAATAGAGGTGGGAAGATTGAGCTGTTTTTGTGCTAGGAGCATGAATCTCTCTCTGGATAGCCAGATTCTGAAACAGGATGCTTAATTGTGGCTTCCACCTACTGCTTTTGACACCTTTGGAAAAAGTTATCAAAAGTTAATTCAAACACAGACTTCACNATTTTTAACTCTAACAATATTTTTCCTAATTTAGATCTAAAGTCAATGTTGAAACATTCATTAAAATTTTGCAAAAGATTTGCTAATTTCTTTGAATTCTGCTGACAGTCTTATTATTGCTATGAAAAAAACATGATCTCTACTTCTGAATTCTAATGTAATTATAGAAAATAGTGTCTTAAATGAAAGATCCAAACTAGATAACACAAAAGTAGGTTAATTGTACTCTGTGATTCATCTCAGAACTGAAAAGAAAAAGTCAACCCCATAGCAGGCGTTATCTCATTGGTAAATATTAAAACACAGTGAGAATCTTATTTTCCTTTAAAGGAAAACATTGAAAAAGCTAAAACAAGTCCAGTCAAGCAATCCACTGTGGATTCCAACAGTTGCTTACCTGAACAGTGTTGCTCTCCTTATCTTTTTAGAAATTCAACACACTTTGTGCATAGAATCATTGCATCTGTAAACATGTAGCATACAATCTCCAACTGCTATATATGGGGAAAGTTAGGTAGGTTCTATCTAATCTACTAAGAAGGAATTTTGGCAGAAGATGCTTACTTTTGCAGAAAGTAATGCAAGATTGCTGAAGAGATGCTGTGCAAAACTTGTGCTTTGAGAGNAGCCAGATTCTGAAACAGGATGCTTAATTGTGGCTTCCACCTACTGCTTTTGACACCTTTGGAAAAAGTTATCAAAAGTTAATTCAAACACAGACTTCACAAAATAAATATAAATTAAAAAAACACCTATGTACCTAGTTCAATTTTGTTGGAAGTATGTCTTGTCTATAGGCAAAATACTCATTCACATGTGTTAATTTTTAACTCTAACAATATTTTTCCTAATTTAGATCTAAAGTCAATGTTGAAACATTCATTAAAATTTTGCAAAAGATTTGCTAATTTCTTTGAATTCTGCTGACAGTCTTATTATTGCTATGAAAAAAACATGATCTCTACTTCTGAATTCTAATGTAATTATAGAAAATAGTGTCTTAAATGAAAGATCCAAACTAGATAACACAAAAGTAGGTTAATTGTACTCTGTGATTCATCTCAGAACTGAAAAGAAAAAGTCAACCCCATAGCAGGCGTTATCTCATTGGTAAATATTAAAACACAGTGAGAATCTTATTTTCCTTTAAAGGAAAACATTGAAAAAGCTAAAACAAGTCCAGTCAAGCAATCCACTGTGGATTCCAACAGTTGCTTACCTGAACAGTGTTGCTCTCCTTATCTTTTTAGAAATTCAACACACTTTGTGCATAGAATCATTGCATCTGTAAACATGTAGCATACAATCTCCAACTGCTATATATGGGGAAAGTTAGGTAGGTTCTATCTAATCTACTAAGAAGGAATTTTGGCAGAAGATGCTTACTTTTGCAGAAAGTAATGCAAGATTGCTGAAGAGATGCTGTGCAAAACTTGTGCTTTGAGAGGAATGATATAACATCCAGGAGCATGACTATAATAGCAGGACATTAGCACAGATCTGAGTCATACTTCCCACCAAATTCCCATATTTGTCTTCTGCCAGACACAAGTCTGTCTGTTTCTTTCTTGTGTCCATCAAATGGCTATTTTGATGGGATTAATTATTAACTTAACAGGTAGCATGTTTTTATTTATCGATCTAACATGATAAAAACCAAGCAATGTTCATGAGATGTTTAAGAGAAATATTACTTTTGAAATGACAGTTAGAACATGTGCCTCCTAGGGAGCTCAAAACAAGATCAATGTCTCTTGCAACTTAAGAGCTTGACAAAAGCAGTGAGTTTAAAAACAGAGGGGTTTTGTGTTAAGGCTTCAAATATCAGAGCTGAAAAACTAGTTGAACATTTTCTATTGTACAGATTAGATAGTGTAGAGTTATATATCCTTTCAGAGTCCCAATCTGTGTTCTTAAATAGGAATCACAACATCATATCCAAGTTATGAGGGACATTGCAACAGACCATCAGCAGTGTTCATAGCCAACATTATTGCTGTTTGGCTTCGGTTGGGTTCTTAATGATATTTAAACAAATACAGTTCTTTCCCCACCTCTCATGTGATTTTTCCTGCTGCAAAAGATCTTGTTGTTTAAGAAACTTCCCAGTGATTACCAAACACATTTATTTATTATTCAGATGGTTTATTTATTAAGAATAAGTAATTTATTTTCTTCTGTATGTTTAACACATTAACAGTTGCAGCATATATGCAAAGTAATGCTTGGATTTATACTTTTTTCTCAGGCTGTGTCTTCTACTTGATGCCCAGTCTACTTATCCAAAGCTCCTGACCTGAATAAATCTATAGATAAATGCTTTCAATCTTCTAGAGAGGAAATGGAACCTGTGGTAGTTGCAGCACCATCATTCTGTTCAGGTGGTCTTAACGTTCAAGATGAGTTTTAACCCATGGAGCAAAAGAGCAAATAATCAGGAAGCCTGTAGGCCCTAGGCCTAGTTACAACTTGTAAAGAAGCAAAAATTATATCCGTGTCATTGCTGTGTCATTTGGCACACACAAACCTCGTGTGTGTATAAGCATATATTTACCTACCAAAATCTTTTGTATGGATGACAAAGTTACTTTTATTATGTTGAGGAAAAATTATCTTTCATTATTTCTTTTAATTTTTATCTTATTGAATCACCAATTTGTTCCTGAATATTATTGCTAAGTTCTTTTTAGCTTAGAAAAACTGATATTCACCAGGATACTATTGGCTTTTATTCAGATAATATGACCATCAAGACATTTAAAAATCTCAGCTAAATATCGTGTAATCATGAGGTAGGATTGACCCTGACCTTGATGCTAACCAGATTTCTCCAGCAAACTTTGTCAGGGTTAAATCCCCTTCTCTAGCACTATCTTGAATCCACACTGGGGAAACTATGATAAAAATAATATTTACATCTCTAGACTCAAATAGATCTTTCTGATTGACTACCTCAGATGCCAGGTCCATGTGAGTAATTCTCAGTGAATGCACTGCTATGACCTTTCCCCCCATGTTTTAGCATTTCTATTTTACAAGACCAATAAAATATGTCAGAACAAAGTGGTGGTTCTAGACAAGTGAATGGATGGAAGTCAGAGGTAATCCTTCAGCAAAATCCTGTTTGGGGCTAAATAATAAATTTCCCTACTGTAATGGTTCTGTCATAAACTTATATAAGCAAAAATTGAAAGATACACCCCTTCAATTGCACAATGATTAGGCAGAGTAAAATGAGTTAAGGATTTTCAACCTGCGTTCTTAAGCCCTGGTGAAGGCTGCAGAAGTTTATAGACACACCTGGCTGCAAAGCAGCGTAAAATGTAGGACTTAATGGAAATAATTTACTTTAAATTTCTTCAATGTGATACATCATCATGATTGTTTGTAAATATTTCAGTCCCTCTATTTCTGTCACTTGTGTAAGAAACCATCAGGCGGCCATAGAACACCCATGTTGTCATGTCAGTAAAATACAAATCAGATAAAATCATTCAAATCTCTTAATATTTTGTACTTCAGCTCCCTGCCTGGGGAATGGGGTAATACTTGTAAATTTTCATTTTTGTTATGTCTTATTTAAATTATATGTTGTCCGAGAAGAAAGATGTGCTTTCCCCTGCAGCATCCATTTTCCAAGCCCACTTTCTAGATACCACCACTAAATCAGGTGTGTTATCGCCTGTTAGTAATAGCTTAATACCTAAAAAGCAGTATTTTCCAATTTTAGCTTCCTTAAATTCTTACTACTTCACCATATAAAAATAGTCTCCTCTG
>VYZU01082206.1:0-10790 GCA_013401355.1 Ceyx cyanopectus | reverse complement strand
TAAAAAAAAATAAATATATATATATAGAAAAGAAAAATAATGTGAATGATGTTGTTCCTTAGGTACTGTGATAAAAAATATCAGTCCTACCTGTGCACTTGTTGGCTTCAGCACTGGGGAGACCTGTGTTGTACCTGTGAAGTTCACTATACCTGTGGGAGGAGCAATGCCCTGTCCAAACCTGCAGGTGAAAAACTGGGGGGGGTTTCTGGGACAAAGCCCAGGGGGGGGTTGGACTAGATGATCTTCTAGGTCCCTCCCAACCCCTCACACTCTGTGGTTTTGTGGAATGAGGGTTGTTAAGAGAGTTTCCTTTTCAGTTTGACTTGCTGGTTGATCTCTGCTACATGAAGTTGCATTTTCTGTTCTCCCCCTGATTCAGTGGGAGTGATTGGTATGAGCCAGCACCATGTTACTCCTTTCAAAGATCCCTTTTGAGACATGGAAACATCTTAGAATGAGAATTCATGGAAAAAAATCTCTTTCCATGGCTTTTAAAACCCAAAAGTCACAGAGTTTTTGCAAACTGATGCAGGTTGGTGACTACGTGTTTGCCAGAGCAGGAACAAGGATGGAAAATGAATATTATGGGCCTGCCATTGTCACAGCAACACCAAGGGCACTGGGAAAGGGTCACAATCTCTACACAGTGCTGCTGTTCAACAACAGAAAAGTAAGTCAACCTAGAAGAAAGTAAGTCCACCTAGAAGAATGTCTGTCTGTCTGTCTGTCAGCCATTCTGATCATTTCACTGCAGCTTTCACAGTGTATATTAAGAAAATACACTTTTTATTGAGACTTTTATTTAGAATTCCATTAAACCAGTTGAATATTTTTTTTTTTTACATGTGAATCTTTCTTGTTTCTGAGGTTGAGATTTCACTGAGGTGCCTTTTGGGTCCTTGCAGGAACACTGTGTGAGAAGTAAGCTGATTAAAATCAGCCCAATGAAGTATGAGTTCTCCTGCCAGTACATTAGAATGGTGCAGGAGGTGGAGTGTGTAACGTGAGTATGCTTGAAATTAAATGTATAAAAATCATTTGATGTCAGTCCTGAACTCCACTTGGAGTTAACTCTGCTCTCAGGTTTCCATGTGTAATATTCCACTAAGTACATCACTTAGGACTGGCCTGATCTACTCATGCAGCCAAATGATTTGGTCCATAGGTGTGTCAATCCAAAGAGCATCTCTCCCACCAGTTAATTATCTGGCAATTTATTCCCTTAATTGCATTTTGTTCCTTCCCAAAGGAAGGAATTTTGAAGCTGATTCAGTTCTTAGCCACAGCACACAAACAAATCAACACCCCCACTTGACTGAGCAGAATTCCAGATCTGGATATACCTTCCTACCCTTCTCCAGGTCCCTCCATGATGGAGCCTCTTTTCACTGAATAGTAAACCTGAAGTAGGTTTCCTACAGCATGTAAACAACCAGTTGAAAAGAAGCAATTATTGAACTGAGCTGAGTTCCAGTGAAACCAGTGGATTACAACCATTGGGTTGTATCCTAAATTGGGCAGCTTGGTAAGAAAAGATGTGACTAAATGAATTAAGCAATGAGTAGCTGCCATTCCACCTGCTTTTTTTTCCCTGGCTGAGGGCTCTAATATCAGATTTAATACTCATTCTCCAAACAGACTTGATTAACAAGCTGACTTGCCATTGTTCTGGACAGATGATGGGAAAATTGAGTTATTCACTGGCAGACAGAGGAATTCTCTGGAGAAAAAACTGAAATGAAAGCACTGCATTTAAGCAAAAGAGGGATAAATGTGCTCATTAGATCTACATTTTAGATGAAGTGGTATCAAATCTGGCAGATCTGTGGGTAAAATCCTATGTGAAAATGCAACTCATAGTAATTGTGATTTTTTTATATAGGGTTTCCAGCTATAAACCACCAGTAAACACTGGTGCCCTGGCCATTTTGCATAGCAGATGACTGAGATTAAATTAAATCTGAATAAAATACTCCAGACAATATTGTTGCCAGAGCAGAAAAGAATGGGCTCTAGGTTAGGGAATTCATTTTATCCACTTCAAACCAAATTAAAGCATGTTTTAGCATGGCATAAATATTGCCAGCATAGTGGTTGGGTGCCACTGCCTTACATCTGGTTTAAGGGCTGAAGTTTTTACTTCATTTCCTGAGGTTTACATCATTTTCTCTCACAGCACTTGTAGAAACAAGCCAACATATTTGAAATGACAGTGTTTTTTACAGCAAAATGTCTGTTTTTGAGAGCAGAGTTGGCTTTTCCAACCTGGATGATTCTCTGAATGTCTTTTCATCTTTGTGTGGTCGTGCTTAATTCACCAATCTACAGGTCCCAGTGTAGCTCTCCTTGGTTTAGTATCAAACAGCCTCTGGTTGGGGTTTTTCTGCCATCACAGTGGAAAGAAATCACAGAATTAGAGGCCAGAGCCCTGCTTAGGGCTATACTTTGTAAATAAAAGGGAAATAAAAGGGAAACTGAGTTGTCAGTGGTCAGGAGTGTGGTCAGTCCTGGGAGGTGTGGGAAAAGGTGCCACCTACATCATATAAAAAAATTATGTCAAATACCATGTGATATTGTGTTTATAGCTTAGTGAAATGTCTCCTTTTTCACTGGCCAGAGAGACCACAAGTCCCTACCCTCACTCATCTGTGGGAGGTGCAGAAGGAGAAGAAGCCAAGAAAAGTCCTGTGAAAGAAGGTGGGCAAAAGAAAAAGAGGAGAGCAGCAGGCAAAAGACATCCCAGGGAGAGGATGGTGGATTCTGATGATCTTTTGCTTGACTCCAGAAAGCAAGTGAAACACAGAGGAACAAATTCACTGTCCAGCAGTGTAGAAGAAGTTGGAGGTAAAGAAATATCTCTGGAAAAATGATAAATATTAAGGATTACAGATGTGATGGGCCACACAAAGAACCAGGGTTCTGTTTGGGTGTTAGACCAGCCTCCTTTCCCATGTCCTGTGTAGAGAGGTTTTCCCACCTCCTTTGGGAACCACACTGATCTCCAGAGCTCCCTTCCAACCCCCACCATCCCAGGATTCTGTGATCATGACTCTTGCAGTAACAAGGTTATAGTTCTTTTTTATTCCATATTTCTAAAAGCTGTGAACCTGGGAACTGGTTTATCTGAAAGATGCACAACACTCCCACTTTTTCTTTTCCTTCTAATAGCAAATACCTGAACAATTTGGCTATCTTTTAACTTGCAAAACAACTCAGTAGTCACTAGTTTGCCATCTCTTAGGGTGCCCAAGAAGAACCAGAACGTTCTTTTTGTGTCTCTCAGTGCTGATGTTGTGCACTTAGAAGACAATTTTCAAAGGCACACTGGCTTATCTCATCTTGGACTCTCTGTCTACTCAAGCTGTGTGTTGCTTCCCTGTGTAAAAATATCTTTATTCTTAGATGCCTTCCACAGTTTTGGTTTCTACTACATGTTTCCTATAGAATAATTTAAAAGATCCCCTCCTGAAGAAATCTAGGAAGCAAAATAGATGGTACAGGTTTGTTCACTCTATTTCTTCCTATTTTATTCTCTCATTTTTCCTCCAGCTTCTGGTCTTTGGCCATTCATTTAATTGTCATAGGAGGGTGCCTAGTAGTGGTTGATCTCATTTGATATGATGATAAAAAGTGACATTTTTTTATTGCTAACAGCAAACCAGAGAAGACAAATATGGGTGTGCAGGGTCAGACAAAGGTCCATGTAGCCCAGACCCTGTCCCCCAGAGAAGATGCATCCCAAGGAAGATAAGAACGAGGGTTGGCACATGAATCACAACAACTACAAGCCAAAAAAAAAAAATGAGAATACTTAAAAAGCAGACTGGTTTGAGCTTGTGAGGATGAAAAGCCTCTTTACATGGGACTACTGCTCTGTTTCCAGAGTCATGGAGGAGTTTGGGAGCAAAAGAATGAGTTTTTGAGGCTAAATGTCAGGGTTTGTGTTTGGGGGGTGTTGAACTGTTACATACAAACTTACAGTGGGGCAGTGTTTTCTCCCAGTAAACAGAACCCATTCCCTTCTAGGATCTTCCTTCTCCCATCTGTCATCCTGGCATTCATCAATCCACCAAACTCTGCAGTGGTCAAGCATTTCAACTTCCAGCTCACCCAAGGGCTGCTGGCACAGTGAGCCTGCTGCTGAAAAGTCTCTAGAGCCTGGCAGAAGCCTCATCTCCAGAATGATTCCAGCCCATGTGGAGCAGCAAGGATTGGCAAGAGAGCCTCAGCACCTCAGCAAAAGAAGACAAATTAAGGGTGCACGATGAAGGAGCTTCTGAGGAATGGATGAGGATGAAGATGGGGAAGATTTTTAACCCCTGTAGCTCTTCAGTGTTATTCCCTGAATCAAAAATAAACAGTTCATGCTAAACTATGTAGGATTTTGCAGACTTGCTTTGGAGGTAGGAACAAGAAACTGAGAGAGGCTCAGTTGTGCTGCTGAAAAATACCAATATGAGAAGAGAGAATGGAAAAATATATCTCTTGGAGTATCCTTTGCTTGCAGTAGACCTGTGTGATCCATTCACTGGGATCTGCCTCACAAAATGCCTTTTCCCAAAGCTCCTTTTCCACAGACTCAGCCTGCAGGGCACCTGGGAAGAGCCACTGCAGGGAGCCTGCCCAGTTTTCCACTTGCTGTTGACTTTTACCTCTGTCTGTCCCTAAAGCTTTTCCACTGATGGGGACTGTCCCATGAGAAGACAGATGGGATGCTCTGCCCTTGAAAATGAACCTCTTGGTGACACCAACCAAGGTGTGAGGTTTGGTATAAAGCCAGTGAAGGCAGAGGAACCCCCCCAAGTGTTGCAGCATTATAAATTCAAGATATTGCACCTAGACACATTTAGGAGCATCTCAGCTCCCAGGTAATGGAAAGGTCCCTCCCAACCATCCTCTGAATCTCTGGACTGCTTGGCTGAGCAAGAGAAAAACACAGGGAGGGAAAACTTGCTGATGAAAGTGAGTAAGGATAAAAGGGGATATGAGAGCAGCTGGTAGAACTGGAGGAAGTGGAAAGTCATTTGTGATTGAATTCCTTTAGAAAGTCACCAGTAACCTCCTACTCAGCTGGGAAACCATGAGATGGGATCAGTGTCCTGCCCTCCAAGAGAAAGAGGCAGCTTTGTGGAAGAAGTTTGTAGAGCAAACTCTGGCTGGATCTCCACAGGTATCCAAAGCACCTTTTCTTTCATGGCTAGTTCCTTCCTTGCCTGGTGGGAACTTGCTGGGGTGACCTCTGCAGAAACACCACAGAGCTTTGAGGAGTAAGGTTTGAGGGGTTTGCAGCTCTTGCTTCTTCCAGAGGTTTTGATTGTTGTGTCCTCTTCTTTCCTGTGCT
Source organism: Ceyx cyanopectus (assembly GCA_013401355.1). Taxonomy (NCBI): domain Eukaryota; kingdom Metazoa; phylum Chordata; class Aves; order Coraciiformes; family Alcedinidae; genus Ceyx; species Ceyx cyanopectus. The sequence continues at coordinate 5,446 of VYZU01082206.1, read as the reverse complement.
TCAAGAGTCTGTGGCAAGGAGTGATCAGAGCACTTTTAGTTTTTCTCTCAGAGAATGTGGCAATGGAAGAGGCAGAAGAAACTACTGAGCTCTCCTTCTGCTCTCAGCAGCATGACACAAGTGGCTGAAGCTCAGTTTGAGTCTCCTGATTTCTGAATAAAAACATTGTGCTTTCTAGCAATCCCCCTAGCAAGGAGTTCAAAGAGAACCTGACCTTAGGAATGCTATTTTCTAGGGGATGAAACTCATCCCTCAGTGCTCTTCTCCACCCAGAAGACAATAAATGGGGAGCTAACCTTGATGAATATAACCTGCCAAAACATTTGGGGCATCATATCAGCCAGTACTTGTTGTTCTGTGTGGAGGCAAGGGCAAGCCTGGTTAATTCTGATCAGCCACCCAGGATTTTAGCAGGATTAATTTCCTGAGTTCTTCTGTCTTAGTCCCAGACTCAGAAGATCTTTGCAAAAACTCTCTGGGTTTGTCTCTACCCTCAGGTTTCCTGACCACCCAAAGTTTATGCTGGAAAACAACCCAAAAGAGGCACCATTCTGGGAAATCCCTTTTTTCCCTGTGCCAGCTTTGCTGCCATTTCCCATCTGACTTGCCAAGAGGCATCAGAAGATTAGTTGCAATCTCTTTGCAGGCTGCTAATCCAGAGCCTTGCTGTCCCTCTGAACATGACATGAAGGAGACAATAAACTTCACAGTGTTCATAGGTTTTATTTAAATTTATTTAAATGACTGGAGCAGCCCCCAGAGCCTACTCAGGTCAAGAGGCACAGGGTGATGCACAGTCCTCCTCATTCCTTGTGCATGGGCAGCACCAGCTTTTCAAGTTTCCTGGAGCTCTTTAAAGGGTCTTTAAAGGATCTGATGGAGCAGGGCCAGAGGAGAGTCAGTAGATGCTCAGAGGCTGGAGCAGCTCTGCTGGGAGGACAGGCTGAGGGAGTTGGGGTTGTTCAGCCTGGAGAAGAGGAGGCTCTGGGGAGACCTTAGAGACCTTCCAGTACCTGCAAGGGGGCTACAGGAAAGCTGGGGAGGGGCTGTTTCCAAAGGGCTGTAGCAACAGGAGGAGGGTCAATGGTTTTAAACTAGAGCAGGGTGGATTTAGACTGGACATTAGGAAGGAGTTCTTCACTCTGAGGGTGACAGACACTGGAACAGGTTGTCCAGGGAGGGGTTGGAGGCAGGTTGGCTGATGGCCAATGGTAACAGGAGGAGCTGCAACCAGGCCAAGGGCCGGGGCCTGCACTGGGGCCACAACAACCCCCAGCAGAGCTCCAGGCCTGGGGCAGAAGGGCTGGAAAGCTGCTGGGGGAAAAGGCCCTGGGGGTTCTAATGGACAAGAGGCTGAAGATGAGCCAGTGTGTGCCCAGGTGGCCAAGAAACCAATGGCATCCTGGCCTGGATCAGGAGCAGTGTGAGCAGCAGGAGCAGGGAGGGGATTGTCAGCTCAGTGATTGATCTGTGATTGCCAGCACTTGGCTGCAGACTGTCAGCTGCCTTTCCTCAGCCTCACTGGGTGACTTTATATTTCATCTAAGTCACTCTCTTTCCTCCTGCCCAGCAGCACCCACAGCCCGGGGGTGTTCCCAGCACTTTCCCAGTGCCAAGGGGGGGAAATTCCCTCCAGCTCAGGCAGACCCAACACACTCCCCCTTCCCAGGACACTGCCTGGAGTTCCCCTGGGGGGGCCAAATCCAGGAAAGGAAGATGAAAAATCAGATTCTTGATGGTTTTTTTTGCTGCTTTCCAAGGCTTTCCCATTCTGATGCCAACAAAACCTTTGAACAGTGATGTGAGACATCGAGTTTTTGATGGGATTTAAGGAGTTTTTGACCCAGCCTTTTCTTCTCCTCGGTGTCTGTTCGGTGTGGCTCATCTTGCTTTTGCCAAGTGGAGAAGGGAGAGAGTAACTGCCTCTCCATAAAGCCAAACATCCAGTGTCACGCTGTGCTCGGTCCAGCCGAATTGAGCGAGGAATGACGTGGCTTTTACCGGCTGTTTTCCAGCTGAAAAATCATTTTAAGCAGCTTTCCGACACACGCTTGGTTCCCCAAGCAGAACCGGCGACGTCCAGGGGAGTGCGAGAGCCTCTGGGGAGCTTCAGCACGGGGCGAGGGAATGTCCCGCCGGGGGGTCGAGGGGAGAGAAGCCGAGTCCTCCAGAGGATTCAGCGGCACAAGGAGCAGAAAAGCGCCGCTCCCGCCGCTCTCTGCCCCGCACCGCAGGCGGGCAGCGGGGGAGGGGAGAGTTCGGGCGAGGCGGGAACGAGCGGCGGCTCCGCCCCGCAGGTAGCGGCTGTAGCCGGGCGGAGAGGAGCCGCTTTGGGCGGCGGGGGGGGGGGGAAGGAACTCCGTGGCCTCCTCGGCTCCGCCGACAGCCCCGACCCTGCCCTTGCCCGCGGCGGCTCCTCAACTTTTCCTCGGCGTGGCAAGCAATGTGCCGCGGCCGCCGCCCGAGCCGCTTTGACGTCTTGATCCTCTCCGAGAACTTAACAGGATCTCAAAGCCCTTCGGAGCGGCTTTTCCCGGTGAGCCGGGTTTAGGCGGTGCGGGGTTTGGTTTGTAATCCACCCGCAGCGGGGCGGAGAAGCGGCCGCGGCGGGTCCTGCCCCCCCCCGCCGGGCTCTGCCCCGCTCGCTGCCCGGGGCTCCCCGGAGCGGGGTCCGGGGAGAAGCCGCGCCGAGGAAAAGCAGCGTTGCCGCTCAGTGCCCCTTGAGGATAACGGCCTCGAAGCGCCTCTTGCCTTCAGGTTGACGGACAGAAGGACAGACAGACGGAGTTGCCGGCTTCGGATGCTGCGAGAGAAGGCGTGGAAAGGTGAGGTTTGGTTTGGATGCCTGTTGCGTTTCTGGGAAGCCTGGGAGGATGGGATTGTGTCCTGCGTCTGCCTTCAGAGCTGAACCTTAACTCAAAATGAACGTATTTTACAATATTTTTTTTTAATATTTTATTATTATTTCTTATTTTTTGAGCAAAGTGCTAATCTGATTGACACAGAGAATTTGTGTATCCATCATTATAATTATCCATCATTAAACTGGATCCAGGACGCAAAACTGATTGACACAGAGACCGTGTGCATCCATAATTATAATTATCCATCATTAAACTGGATCCAGCACACAAAACCATAGAGAACTGAGGGGAATGCCCCCACTCCTCTTGACTGAGCTTGGATCTCGAACTTCTTGCCACGGGCACAAACACGAGGTTGTCCAACCCTATATAAGGACCAGGGTGGTAAATACTCTGAGCACAGTGAAGAGAAATCGCTGGGATCCCTGGTCCTCCCTCTGAATTTGTTTTCAGCAGTGTGACATCTTTAGCAGCCCTTGTGCGGTGTAACCCAGGCCATAGGGTGTGCGGGATAGCATCAGCAGCTTTAATGCACCATCCACTCACTTGCTAAGAGGAAAAAAAAGCCAAAAGAGGGAAAAAAGCGCCAAAAGACGACGTGGGCAAATGCCAGGAATGCTGCTTAAACTCTGCAGAGATGTTAAATGTAAATGGTTGGTACTGGTCAGTAGTGGAGTTTTCCTCCCATGTTTTGTTTTCCAGATGCAGAGTGGATTTTTGCATGTCAAGTCTGGCATTTCCATTGTTACAACCGAGCCTAATGGTAGTTTTGGGTGTTAGCAGTTGGAAATAGGGTAACTTTGACTTCAGTCCGCACAGCTATTTTTCTCCTCTGGCATCTTTTCTGGCGTTTTCTTGGGAGCATCCAGGCTGAAACTGGCTGATTGGAAAAACAGCCCGCTGCAGCTGCTGATGGGGCTGTCAGGATGTCTAATCAGCGAGGGTAATCACGGTAAACAGGCAGCGAACGACTTGAGGGGAAAGAGCATCAGCTGGAAAAGAAAAAGAAATCAATATTTCTACAGCGCCCTTCAGCATCTCTCAGCTCTGCCCGGGCTCTGGCTCTGCCCAGCTCAGCCTCTCTCATCCAATTTGCAGCCGAGCTCTGGCATTTCTGCTCAGCACGTTCTCCCCCAGCCTTCTCCCGTGGTGCCATCTCTTTTCATTAGCATCCCTTAAATCCTCTTCGCTCCGACGCCTCGGGGCGGCTTGGGGAACGTGACAGAAATTACTGCTCGTGTTCTCCTGCCCGGGTAGGTCGGGTGAAGGGAATTTCGTAGCATCACGGAATGGTTGGGGTGGGGAGGGAGCTCTGGAGATGCTGGAGCCAGAGCAGGGGCAGCCAGGGCAGCCCACACAGGAACAGAGCCAGGGGGGGTTGGAAAGGCTCCAGAGGAGACTCCACAGCCTCTCTGGGCAGCCTGGGCCAGGCTCTGGCACCTTCATAGTGAATAAGTTTCTCCTCATGTTGAGGTGGAACCTTCTCTGCTCCAGTTTCTCCCCATTGCTCCTTGCTGGGCACTGCAGAGCAGAGCCTGTCTCCTTCCACTGGACACCCACCCCTCAGATCTTTACAGACATTCATCAGATCCCCTCTCAGGCTGCTCCAGACTAAACAGCCCCAGTTCCCTCAGCCTTTCTTCCCAGGGGAGATGCTCCAGCCCCTTCATCATCCTCACAGCCTCCCTTGGACTCTCTCCAGTAGATCCCTGTCTCAAACTGGGGAGCCCAAAACTGGTTAACATTTGAATTTGAACTGGGTAACACTGGAATTTGACTGGATGATATTAATGTGTAAACATACAGATATTTTTCATTCAGAAGCAGAAACCTGTTGTGTTTTTAGCTGTATTCAGCTGTATTCCTGCTCTCCTTATGGTCACATTGAAGAGCAGCCACAATGTCCAGCTGGACTACAACTAGTCTGAAGTGATGTAATGAGGATCATGTAGGTGGAGGTCACATCCCAAAATAAATCCCCAAGATTTACCAGGGTTGAACCTGAGAGGCTGTGTGAGGATTTGGAACGTGTCTTAACTAAAATGATGTGAGCTCTGCAGCTTATCACTGCTGCCACATCAAGAAGGAAAATGATGTTGAAAGCCACAAGGAGAAGAGTAGATGGCAAACTCCACAAATCCATAAGCTCTGTTATCAAATCATCTTTTACTTTGTGACAGAGAAACATATTTCACCTTGAAAAGCTGTTGGGTTTTAATTTTTACTGAATTCCACTGTATTTTCTGTCTGTAGTCCTTTAAATAAGCTGTAAGTATATGAAGTGGGGGTATAAACAGCTTGATCTGCCATCATTGATAAGGAACCACGTTGATATCAGGAATATTAATATTTGCTTGATTAACACTTTTGGAATTAAATTAGGGTGAGTTTAACACCTTCAGCCCCAGTGGCAGCTCTCAGTGCTCTGCTGAGGGAGACTCTAGTTATTCCAACTTCTTTCATGGGCTACATGGTTCATTTTGGTGTCTCAGCAGATAGCCAGCAATTTCCTAAAGTTGACAACATTTGGAATATTTAACTGTGTGTCTGTGTGTTGGATTTTGTTGTGTTTTGGTTTTTTT
>VYZU01082200.1:0-11929 GCA_013401355.1 Ceyx cyanopectus | reverse complement strand
CTGTTTCTGTATATTGAAAGTTATTAAGAAAATATATTTAAATATTTTAGTTACATGGATGTTTGATTGTAATCTTTCAAGGGCCCGCTATAGAATTCGGAACCATTATAAGTTTCTCTGTAAAGCTCCAGCTAGAGAGGTGTCCACATTACTCCTCCCTGCTTCATGATGAAAAGTTTGTACATAAAAAAAACCAAACCAAAACAAAACCAAAAAAACAAACCAAAAGAGCTTCAATGTTTAAAACTCATCTTTTGTCTGTAAGAGTTTTAATCGAAATATTGCATGTGACCATTCTTGGTGGCTGAGAAGGTGAAGGGTGAAATCCTCAACTCACTGAACATAGTGGCAGGATTTGCAATTACTTTAGTGTAGTCACCAGGCCTTTCTTTACTCATGTACAAAGTCCCAGCAGATTAAGAGCATGTCTCTGGTCTCTGCCTCTTCTGAGAAGGGCAAGAGGAGCATCTCCTCCCATAGAACTGTCACCCTCCCTAAGCTCTAAGTGCATAGTTGCAAAGAGCCTTCCGCCTTTCACACTTTAGAGACGTTAAATTTACTTAAGGCTGCAGACAATCTGCATTATTTTTTCGAAACTTAACACACTGCTGCCAACATTTGTGCCAGGATGTGCCCTACAGATTCTTGTTTGGAAGGATCTGGGTTTTTTTCTCTGTTGAAATGTGTATTTAAGAGGGTAGTGCCTGTGCCACACCATGCTCGCTTCCTCTCTTCTGAGCTTGGAGTGTCACCTCCACTGTGGGGATTTTGCTGCTTCTGAACAGGGTGTGAAGGTATGTCAGGATTTCTGTAGAGCCTGGACATTTTGATACAGAGATTCTGGAGTGAAATAGAACATTTGAAAAAGCAACATTGCTTTGTTGTTGGTCCACATGACACTGCTGCTGAGCAGGAATGGTGGAAATGTAGGTAGTCAGAAGAGCTAGCTCAGCTGCAGGGCTGGCTGCTCCTGGAGTTGGGGTGCTGTGTGGAGGTGGTGATGAGTGTTTTGAGGTCTACTACCAGCTCCAGATACCTACTAAGTGACCTTTGTTTATTTTTTTTGTAAAGAACAAGCCTTCTTTTCTCATTATTCCTTAGCAGACACTGGCTTCAGACAAGAATGAGTTCTAAAAGCCATGGGTGCTCAAACTTGCTTTCAACAAAGAATGCATTAAGGAAAAGTCTAGCTTTTCACCCTAAACTCAATTCATTTTCATGATTTATTTTCTCAGTGGGAAGAGATGGTCCAAGCACTGTTACCAAACTGCATTGGCTGTGGCTTCCCAGAAAGCAGTAACACTACATAGTGTACTACATAGTATGAATGTAACAGTTCTTGACCACTCAACACATTTAAGGGCTGTTGCATGCAAGTGGATGTTTCAGATGCACATACATAACTGTTAGGAGGGTCCAAAATATGACAGCTTCCAGATGTATGAACCAACTGATCCCTTTGTTTAGATTATGCACCACAGCTGATGCCTAGATTAATGCTGGCTGGACAGAGCTATGGGAGATTTGTCTGGTTTCCACAATGCCATGTTTATATTTCATTTGGATTTCTCCTTCAAAGCTGACCTCCCTATGACCTATTGGAGCTGTGTCCACTAGGATGCTAGTTTTCATGTGTCTGCAACTGCTTTCCTTTTGGTGTATAATGGAACATACTCTCATTTTGACACTCATGGACTTCTATGCACGGTTTTTAACAGTGAATCATGCACTTCAACCTATGAGCACTCAGGTTAAACTGTGCTTGTAAAGTTTTCTGCCCCACAACTAGCTTTTAAAGAATATTCTGATTGCTTAATGCAGTGCTTTGGTTATAGACCTTGTGGGGCTGTTCTTTGTCAGGCATTTTGTCTTGCATAAAGTTGTTTTCCAGCCTTTGCACAGTGCTTTTTCTCTCTACAGATGATGGTGTGGATATACATGGTTCCAGCTGCACTTTTTTGGAGTTCAGCAGGAACTGGAGTGCACAATGTTGTAATTAACTTGATGGTTCTTTGCATCCACTCTACAGTTATATGTATTTTCTTAATCATCTGTATTTATTGTCAGTATGACTTTGGTTCTTTTAATTTCTTTAATCTCTCCTGCCTTGTTCTGTTCAGGAAATGTTTGTGTTTGTGGGTTGCTTTACCTGTGGAAACCGGAAGAAATTAGTAAAACTCCTTAAGGGCGTAGTGACAGTTCTACAAAAAGAAGTGTAGTTCTCTGTCAGAGTTCAGAAAGACAAAGATACACAATTTTCATTATTACTTACAGAAACTTCATGNAAGGAGTAACTTTAAATTCATAATCTAAAAACTATTTTTTGTAATTCCTTTTTTTTCCCTAAGTTTATTTAATATCTGTGAATATAATTTTCTCTTATTTTCATTCAGTATCACCCCAGTTGCTATAAACATCCTGAATTTGGCAGTAGTAGTAGTTTGGTGAGGTAAAAAGGTCTTTATGTAAACTGCTGACCATATAGATATTTTGATGTATGGAGTTGTTTTGTGGTTTGGTGTTTTTGGTTTGTTTTTTTTTCCAACTGAATGTCTTGGCTTTAACTTCTGCTTGGTTTTGGAAAACTTAGTTATTTCAGTACTTGAGCAAAATATATAAGAGGTAAGGGAATGAGCAGAGCCATAACCTGACTTTCTGCAAAGGTGCTGCTCCTTTAGAGAATTGTACTGAACTTAATTCCAGCTTCAAATATACAAGTAATCATTGTATATTTAAAACATCTGTATTTTGCTCATGTGGAAGAAAAAGCTGATGTTTTTAAGGCACATTTGCAGTGTTGTACAACCATATACCTGAAGCTGGAACTGAGCCCTGAAACTAATAGTCTTCCTTTACTAACAATGAGATAAATTAAAAGGAACAACCTTCTCTTGTGTACCGGTCTGACACATTTCTGTTTTTCAGTCAGTAACCAAAAGCTAAGGGCAGCAAACTAGAAATGAGCACTGTTAAGTCAAGTTGTATGATTTATTTTTTTTCCCCCTTAAATCATTGCTTAAGGGCTTCTGGCCCCTAGCTCAGGAATCCTGCCTAAAAATGCCAGATGTATTACACAGTCAAGTATTGCAATGTAAATAGTGTTCTGTGCCATGAGAGCGGGGTGGTCTATCTCCTAGTTTAAAAAAAAAAAAAAAAAAAAAAAGAAGAAAAGGGGAAAATCCACGTGTTCTGAAATTGCTTGCACAGTAGTTGTAGTGTTATTTGTGTTTTTGGCTGCACAACTAGTATTTTGGAGCTGAAAGAACACAGCTAAAGTAGTGCTTTAGACCAGCAGATAACTGAAACTGAGATGCTCAAAAGCAAGATGTGTTTTGGATGATGCTGCTTAATTTAGTCAAACAGGCATGTAATAAGTAAAATATTAAAGTAACGACCATTACTAACAGGCAGAACCTGTTACTGTACTGTGAACAGCAAGTTGCAGGCACATGGAAAGAGAGTGGACTAGAGGTTGGGAACTAGAATGTAAAGGCATAGGGTTCCTCTCCACCTCATGCTGTGTAATGGAAAGACTTGGTATGTTACTGCAACTTTCGAGTATAAACATTGCTGAGCTGTTCTTGTTTTTAATTAAATACCCTTTGCTGTACATTAACACACTTACCTTCCACTGTGCTTATCTTCAGATGTGGTTCTGGATACAGGAGATTTATTTGCACATTTCTCCATTTTGTGTATTAACATGTTATTTCATAACATTTAAAACTAGCTGAAAGGAGATTCCACAAATCTGACCTGAAAGGAAATTGCCAAGGGTGATGCAGTAATCAGATTTATGTTTGGGTTATCTGACAAATCTGTGAATTGCCATAGCTTCCTTGGGTGTGTGCAGAGGGGAAAGGGGTTATAGGAACTTATTTGTATGTGATAAACTGTATTTAAATAGCTATAGGAATGTAATCCTGGTGCAGATCTCAGTGTGATCTCCTCAGTGAGATACCCAGAAGAAAAATACGCTTTAGGAACTCATTTAAACCTCTACCTTCCTGCTGACAGTAAGATTAAGAAAAAAACCCAACAAAACAACCAAAAAGCCTATCCTCTGGAACTTCAGATTTTCCTTCCTAAATTACCTTTTCTGTAATATTAAGAGAAAAGTTTATGGATTCATGGAGACAGTTTGTTGGGTTTTTTTTTCACCAGTTTTTCTGGTATTTCCTGCGTATTTCTCTTACTTTCCTCTTGACATGGGCCTGATTCTGATATAATTTACATCAGTCTTACTCTACTGACTTCTTGAAGTGTTCCCCATACTCATAAAAGAAACCTTTGCTGTTCAGAAGCTGATACGATATTCTTCAAGTAGAAGGTAGTAGAAAGTATTATATTCTAGTGCAAATTCTTAAGACCAAGAAACAAGACACATGTTTAGTGTGGCTTCCAACTGTCAGTAAAAGCTAGCAACCTGAGAGAATTGTGATCAGGCATAAACATCTATTAACTGCTCTTTCTAGAGATTTGGGGAAATAGGATGACCTTTTCTACTCTTTTTTTCCCTCTCTCTCTTTTTTTTTTTTTTTTTTTTTTTTTAAATAGGCTACAGTTTCACATGGCTTGCAAAAGAAATCTTTCTCCCTTTTTGTTTCCCACACCAATTGATTTATCATTTTGCTTGCAAGCAGACTTAGAATGTTAGGGCAGGAACACACTCACTTTTTTCTCGTAACTTTTTTGTTGCGGACCGAAACCAGTTGACTTGAATAAATTTTTCTGTGGTCTGAATGAAGCCAGCAACGTGGAAAAATCTTGCCATTCAGAGCCGTCTGAATGTACATTTCAGCCACACAGTAAGCTGTATTGGTAGGCAGTGGACTGCTAAATACAACCATTTTTCGCAGCAGAGAGTTAGACAGGTGATTAGCATAATTAGCACAGAGTAGGCTATACATATGGTAATGTTAAGTGTGTAAATGCCAGCTGCGGTGTAAAATTTATGTCAGGGGTCGACAGGGCTGTGCGAAAGTATTGTGTTACAGCTGCAGGTCAAAGCCTCCATTGCTTTACCCCCTTTTCTCTTGTTGGTGAATGCGCTAAACAGAAGAGAAAGACAGACAGAAATATAACAGATAAGGCTTTGATTGAACAGCCTGGTTCTCTGCAAGAGGGACTGCTCTTGAAAAAAACCCAAAAAAACCCAAAAAAACACAAAACCCCCAAAACTACGTACACACATGCAAAACAAAAGCCCCCCATTTTCACAAATACATTTTATTTTGCATCATGCCATCTACAAAACTGTTGCTGTCTTTGAGCAGTGTCATTATGATGGGGTGAGCAGAATCTTTGGGGGGGGAGGGGAAAAGCAAGGTAGGCAATTATGCTTTAAGGAGTAAAAGCTAACAGAAAACTCATAATTCACCTTTTCCTTTCTGCATTCCAGCCTACTGTTTTTTTCCTTTTTTTTTTTTTTTTTTTTAATGTCTCTGTTACTTACTGCACTTAGGGGGCTAGGAATTAAAAGAGTCTTGAAGGTGATAGCGTTATATGTAATAAAACCTCAACAGTGCAAGAATCTTCGAACTGCATGACTGGTTTTGGACTACATGCCAAAAGTTCCTCTGTGGTTTTGTGTGTGGGTTGCTACACTTATTCCCCAGGTTCCTCCCACCTCCTAAACCACTAAATTCTTTATAAATTAAAAATGACTAATGCAGGTTTTCTTTTTTTTTTTTCTTGTTTCTGTTTTCTTTTGTTTTTGGTTTAAAGGAGCACAGCGTTGAAGAGCACACATCTTTTTAAGCAGCCGATGGGGAAATCTGTAAATCTCTTTGTTGCCGTAAACTGTTCATTCATATATTTCACTTGCAATTTTTTTCCCCCTTTTGTATTTTTTGTAGTCGGCTATAAGGAGTGGTGGTGTTGACAGAATATAGTTCACACCACACTGACCTTGTGATGAAACTTCCTCACAGCCGCAGGGGGTCCTTATGAATCGGCCCCTAATCCAGCTAATCCCGCTCGCAACAAAATAATGAAAGTGGCTCCCAGCGATGCGTGTTTCCCTGCACAGATGCGGCGGGAAGGAGCGGCCTTGGGAGCGCACCGGGCCGGGGGCTGCCGCTGTGCGCGACCCCGGGCTGGGGCCGCTGCGGGGATGGCTGCGGGGAGCGCAGCGCGGCTCCGCGGACGCCGAGACGAGGGAGGGAGGGAGGGAGTTCCACTTGTGTCTGCGGCGGAAGGCGTCCCCAGGCAGGGTTGAGGACGTGCTAACGACACGTCCTCGTAAAACGTTCCGTGTGTCTCCTCCGTTCCTGCTCGTGATGTCTGGTCCAAGGCAGAACAGACCATTGTTGTCGTCTGGTGGGCTTGGTAGTGAGAGAAATTACCTGCACGTTCACAGCAGCCAAGAGTAGAAAATAAAGGTGGTGTTGTGAGGTGTGTTTGGCCGCTTGTTAAGCTTTTTTTTTTCTCTAGCCTTTTCTGCTTCTGAAAAACTTTAGCCATATGGTCATGCTTTCGGAGTATCTGACGGGAATCTCTGATTGCACCCTGCACAAAATGAAATGCAGTCTTTACTGCTTGGTGTGAATAGCAAGCAAACTATGAAAAATGGGCCTCCTGACAGATGCAGCACTGTCTTGGGAGCTGGTGGCCAGTAAGAAATATCGAGATGGGGGGAGCTGTGACAGGCAGCAGGTTCGGTGCTGGGGGGAGCGGTGACCTGACCTGATTGTGTCCAACAGTGAGAGCAGTTCTGCTTCAGTGCAGAGCCATTCAGAAGGAATCTGCTTAGGCAACAACAGATGGTACAGCAAGCAGCTGGTAGGGGATACTTTAAAGAAACTGTACCCTGTTTCATAACATGTTCATTCCTTTAATTTTTATATATGTTAGGTTTGTTGCCTCCTAAAAACACTGTTTAGGAAACAGAAACCCCTAAAAGGTTTTGCGCAAAAGTTTTTTCTTTGCTTTTTGCTTCTTCTTTTAAAAAAAACAAAACGTTAAACTTCTCTGCTATTCCATGTACAGATGAAATTTGTGTTGTCCCGAGAGTACAGATGAAAAGACTTAAATACTGATTTTAACCACACAGGAAAACAATTACATATTTAAGGAAAGGGCACTGAGAGGTTAAATGAAAAGTTGGGCCTAGAGGAAAGCTGACTGCTGTGGAACAACACAACAAATTGTTTTTAACATATTACCCAGCAGAAGCTCTTATTCAAGTTCAAGTAGCTTAAAACAATTATATTCAGCTGTTTTAAAATCCTTAGGTTTGGACTTTGAAACATACCCCCTCTCAGCAGAACTCCTGGAAACATAGTCACATCCATATACAGTTGAGGACTTGGGCCTGTTAGGAAGTGTGTTCAGATTTTTTTTTAATTAACAAAAAATTAAATTTCAGCTTTGTTCCTCAGTGAGTGTAAACTGTTACATGGTCATAAATTGTTGGAGAATTGCAATAGTCAGTATCAGCTGCCTCTCCTCATTGTAGACCATCTCCTTGGTTTCTAGGAAAAAACAGAGTCTAGAATCCTTTATTCCTCTGCTGCTTGAGCCAGAAAATTCAATAGTTGGGCTTCTCCACCAAAAGCTGTGACTTAGCTCTGATCTGAAGGCACCATGTCTTTGGAAGAAAGGATAGTCAGCGCTCCGTGCCCATTCATTCCTCAATCTCTTTGTTGGAATGGTCAACAAGGATGCCAATTGTGAGGGTGGTTTTCTATAATATGGACACCTGCCCACTAGGAAATGGACTGAGACCACCAAGTCATTTCACATAAGCTAGCAAACAGCTGTCAGATGGTAAACAACTTGTGGTCACTATTGTTCCTGGCTGGATTAGAACCAGTGACCCAGAGGTGAACAGCTCATATCCTGTTACCAAGGACATGTGTCGCAGCTCAGTAAGCAGCTACTGCATTTTATGTTTAATTGGAAAGATTCAGTTGTGTCTACTGGTTTTGTGTAATATTGTATATTTCAAAGCCGCTTGCATGTCATTTTTGTTCCTAGTTTGTGGTGTTCAGTTTGTTAATTTTGGTTTGTTGTTTCTGTTTTGTTTCTACCGCACTTTTCCAGTATCCCAACACAGAGGGGCACCAAGAAGTACATCCATAAATGTCTATTTTTTTACCAATCTGTCCATTTTATCCAATCAGAAATGCTGTTTTTCTCCCTGTGAGAAATGGAGATGTCTACATATAAAATCAGCTTTTATTTATTTTTTAGAAAGAAAATATATTTTCTCCTGAAATTGCAGGTTTCCCACTACATGCAGAGGCAGCTGTTGTTGGGCTGTCTTCCTAAGTGTGCAAACAGCTTTCTGTCCTTGTCACAGCTCTAAACTTTGTCAGATTGTGACAGACTGAAAAGCTATCTTTGTCTGTTTTTATTTTTTCTATTCATAATCATGTCAGTATTAATGAAATTTGTAACAGCAACACTGGAGTCATGCCCAGCATTTGTGAAGAGTAAGTTTCTCTCAAATGATGGTTTAGGAGATAAAATAACAGCCTTTTGAAATGCTTTGTTGTTGTTTGGTTTTGTTTTTTTGAAAGCCTTTTTTTTTTAAGGAAAAAACAAAGAACCTGATGTTATCTAATTCTGAATGTGACAGAAATGGTTGAGATGATCACATCATTTCTAGATATTCCTAGAAGTTAATTGTGCTAAAGAGATACTGAAATCATACTGGGATGTGATGATGTTCTAGACAGACATTGCCCTTTTGTTGAACATTATTATGAGGAAGTTTAAAATGTCCAACTGGACTTTGGGAAGGGAGATGATAAGGTGCAGGCTTATCTCAACCATCATATTCCATATGAGATAACCCATCACAGATACATTCTGTGTATGGGATATCATAGAGATACAGATCCCAGATACAGATACATTATTCATCAGAGTAAATGCTGTGTGAGAAAACCTAGATACAGCGTGGAATTCTGACTGCTTGTAGTCCAGTGCTGGCATAGATTATAGGTAATTACATGATCAAGATGATAATTTTCCATTGAGCTCTTGCACAGCCCATTGAAAGACCATGTAATCTCTTTAAGACACTGTTTACTTGCCACTGTGTTCTAGCTCTTGTACCATCATTTCTCAACAGATATTTTTTTCTTGGTGGCTTAATTTTAGTCACTCTTCATTGTCTTCGTTTTGCATAGTTAAATAAATGAGCATTAAAAAATCATTGCAGGTAGCCAAAACGTTTTAAAAATATAATCGTGATAGGTTTATGAGAACCATCCTTAGCATCATTAGAATATCAGACACATCTAATATATGGTAATGTCTTACAGTCAGTAGTTAGTAAATTCAGAGATCAACAAGTGTAAACCAATAATGGTTCTGACACCACAATTAGCTTTTTAAAAGTTTAAAGTGGACATGGCAACCAGTCCCATTTCTTGTACTGCCTAAAGTTAAATACTCATGGAAGTTTTTCCACTTTCTCCCAGTGAACAGTTTTACCTCTGTACTCTGCCAGTCAGGCCTGGGGAATAGTTCTGAGGAAGATGCTGCCTTCCCTTCTGTCAGGATACTAACTGATACTGTTGGTGTGTGCAGAAAACCTAAATTCTGTTGGTGACAAAGAGCAGCACAGACAAGCTCAAACATCCGAGAGAATGTGAAAACAGAACTCCCTAGAGAGCAGCAGGAAACTTTAAATCAAAAAGGCATTATTTTCCTGTGCCAAATAAAAGGCAGGGTAATCTTCATATCTTCCAGAACTTCAACTCTTCAGCTTTGTTTCTTTATAGGACGTTTTGATCCCCTGTGAGTAGTACCTGGCTGCTATGATTTGTTCTCAGGAGGCCTGTGCTCTTTAATCAGTAAAAATGGATTTTGTCATTGGTGTCGTTAGTTAATGTCTTCTGCCATGTTGCAGGCATGAATACTTCTCATCCCAGTACATGTTTAGGACAGGGGGGCGCAACTGTGGCTGGCTGGCTTGTCTTCATGCCATTGTAGAGCACTGAGACAAGTTTCATCTTGTAGTTTTTGAGTAACACCTGTGTACATATGTAAGAGAGATGCACAGGGGAACAGCACATGGAGAGACTATGTGAGAAAGTGGAGTAGAAGGAAGCCCTTAGCAGTAAAGTTGAGGGTGCTAGGCTGTGAAGGGTGCCAGGGAGAGAGGTATGAACACAAAGACCCTTTTTGGTTCACATCCCAGCAGGGAGAGGATGCTGCAGAGTGAGAAGGCAAGGTACCTTCAGCTTTCCCCAGCACTCTCCCAGGGTGGTGCATCGTGTGGCAGGGGGCTGTCTTGTCTCCTTGCAGGTTTGGGCTGTTCTTGTCTTTCTCTGTACACTGTTAATTTTATTTGCTCTTTCTTTTTAGTGCCGCTTCTGATGTTAACAGGGATTGCAAATTGCAGAGGTTGCCTGTTTTGGTTTTTGTTCAGGCCGTAAGTGTAAGCATTGTAAGGGCTACTCATCTATACATTTTATGTATCAGTGAGGGTCAGCATCTTTTGGAGAGATGAAATGAAAAAATTGTGTGTGGTGTCCTTGACTATTAGAAGTATGTTTTTATTGCTTTGAGTTGTCACTGTCAAAAGGTTGGACTAGTTTGCTCTAATGCTACAATTTACAGTCCTGGAAAAATAATGGAATCATAGAATGAAAAAGATGGTCACAGAACTTAGTCTTCAAAGCCAGTAGGTTGGTTTTTTTTAATATTGGCTTTGGTTTCTTAACTCTGTTCTCTGCATTGGTAGGCAAACTTTTTTATCCAAAGAGTTTAGCTTTTAGGAACTTTCTGATTTGAGAGAGTGCTTGCTCTCTACTAAGCTACTTGTTGCACAGTTGTGCAACAGCTGAGTAGTTAATAAAGCTAGTGGTCCTGTAAAAAAAAAAAAATCAAGTAAAAAGCCTGACAACTCTGGCTGTGTGATGCATTTCTAGAAACCTGAAATGGAACATTGTAAGATATGGAGAAGAAAGATTTCATGCTTTTATGCTACTGGACAGTAAATAAACAAGCAATGAATTTTGGCTATCACTCATTGCTTATTTTAGAATTGATCTCTTAGGGCAGCAGAGCTCAGACTTACTTCTGAGACTACTCACTGTGGAAGGGACTGCAGTTCTCAGTGGTAGATTCAAGAGTTCTTTATAAACATGTTAATGTCATGCCACATATACTCTGAATGCTAATTGTGAGAAAGGTGCAAGTAAGACAGTCACAGTCGAAATGAGCAAAGGAATTGCATGACCCAGGAATTTCAAAATGTTAGTCAAATTGTTAGGAAATCTCTCGGAAATTGTGCCAGTGAAAACAAAAGTGGTTTTACTCATGTCATTGGAGGGTGCATCAGTGCTGTGCAAATGTACACCACAGGTAAGCAGTTTTGTTTTTCTGGATGCTTCTCGCTTAGGATGCACTAAAGCATTTTAATATGTGGTGTCTGAAACACTGGGACTGTGACCTCAGTTTTGGTAATGGAATCTAGAGCCTTTCACCTCTAGGTCATGGGTTCAGGTCTGCCTCAAGTTAAGGATGACTAAAACTTGTTACCAGCTGACAGCTGCTCAGTGCTCTTGGGGGAGGGAGACGCAGTGGTCTTCATATAGTTCTTAGCAACTCAACATCTGTAATGACAATTACTCCTTTCAAGCTTTTCAGAAGGGTAAAAAATTTAGTACCTTGACCAGCTTCCAGTCAAGTTGGTGGTGAAGTTCAGGACATGTCTCATGCAGGACACTGGCTTTAAACACGTTCTTGAACATTAGAAATTGATATATCATGTGATAAAAGGTGCCAGGATGCTGGTGATATTACTTTGTTGTGATATTTCTGTTCCTTTCAAATTGGCGAGCTAAATTGTAATCTCAATGTCATCCAGTGACAGGACAAGGGGCAGTGGGATTAAGTTGGAGCATAAAAGGTTTAAGGTAAACACAAGGAAAAAAAACTTTTTCACAATGAGGTTGACAGAGCTCTG
>VYZU01082197.1:0-18050 GCA_013401355.1 Ceyx cyanopectus | reverse complement strand
TTCCAGTGGTAGCACCAGTCTCTTATCCATGTGTTAATAATATGTATTTTTCACCCCTTGTCTGTATTTTTCCCCAATACTTGAGGGACTGATGAAAGTACTTCATTTAAGCAACAGCCTAATGCACGATTCGTACCCAGGTGGGACAAGTGGCTCTGAACACTTGAGGGTTGCTCTAACTGACCACAGCAAGGGCAAAGGGATCAAAAATAAGCCAAACACGACAACTACAGATGCAAAACAAATTAATACTTCCACAGAGGGAAAGCCAGATCTGCTGGACTGCCCGAGCCCTGCAGGGGGTTCAGCATCTTTGGCAGCACAATGGGAGCCTGGGGCCAGGCATGGAGGCTCTGCTCCTTAGAGTCTGGCCTATATGCATCTTAAGGGTTCTTGATAGTGGGAAATCCTGGGGCTGAGCAACTCTGTTATCAACAGGGTCTGCCCTTTGCTAACAGCATCTTACTGTTTTCCCTGAAATAAGGTTCCACCAAATTTGAGGTTACTTTGGCATCCTTCAGAGCTGTAATCTGAAAAAAAAGGTATTTGTGTTCTTTTGTTTTCGTTAGTAGTTTGTTTTTTAAATTGGCACACAAAGTGAAAAATCCCTTATGCAAAGTTATAGGGAGTCATTACAGTTATCACTAAACTTAATGTGAAATTGGTTGGGATCTTAAAAAAATAACAGCTAAAATTGTACCGTCTTGTCCTTACCCACCCCCAACAGCAACTGGTAAAAAGTTGCTATTAAAACACTACATAAATGCTCTGAAATGAATGAATAATTTTTATCCAAGTAGATATAATCAAGTGAAACTCACTTTCAGTTTCACAGTGTGCAATAACATATTAGTAAGTGACTGATGTATTGTTTATGAAAAAAAAAAAACACAAGAAAAAACCTTTCACAGTTCAATAGAAAGTTATAATATTTGAGAAATGAATAAGAAGTCATGTAATGGCTTTGCAGCCTTTGGATTTTCACATGTTTCAGATTTTTCTAATGCTTGTGTGGATTAAAGAGATTCACATCTCAATGGCTGGGGCACCTTGCATTTTTTCTGGATCAAGTTTAATCCTTTCCACACTGTAGAAAATTCACTTTGTATGAACACACCCTGAATTTAAGGAATTTTTCATACTTAGGTGTGTGTTTCTTTTTATGTTAACTCCGTCAAAGGTCATAGTGTCTATATCACGAGAGTGACCACCTCCTTCAATCCCACACATCAATACACAGGGCCTTTTTGGCTTCATTTTGCTTTCCAGACACCAAAAATAAATTAGAGGGGGGAGTCAGAAGGCAATAAAATAGAACTCATCCTTATTTTTTTACTTCTGTGTATTATCTTAACCTGGGAATAAAAAGGACAACCATTTATTTCAGTAACATGCAAAGTTCATGTCTTTAAAGCTACAAGTACACCCCTTTCATCTCTTTAAAAGACATTTCAAAGAAGGGTTGTGGGACCCAAAGAAAGAGAAGAATTTCTGATACTCAAGAGAGCTGACAGAGAAAACACACATTTGCTTTTTCTACCCATTTCCATAGGATTAAGGAGTGGCAAAAAAAATCCTTCCTAAAACAAATGTGTAC
Organism: Ceyx cyanopectus; assembly: GCA_013401355.1. NCBI lineage: Eukaryota > Metazoa > Chordata > Aves > Coraciiformes > Alcedinidae > Ceyx > Ceyx cyanopectus. The sequence goes on along the minus strand of VYZU01082197.1, from coordinate 16,453 downwards.
ATGTGTGCTTGAGAATTATCTACCTCCCAGTGGCTATTAGGAAAGTGTAGTGCTGTCTGGACTCTAGAAATGATCCCCGGGCTCAGGGAAGCTGGCACATCTGATAAGTCCTTGTGGCTCAGGGACAAGGGGAACAAACAGTCTCAAACCACTATCAATACAGGCTGAGGGATGAGGCAATAGAGAGCAGCCCTGCAGAAAATGATTTGGGGGTGCTGCTAGAGGAGCAGCTGGACATAAGCAGCCAGGGTGAAGTGGAACCCCGAAGCCAATCCATCCTGGGCTGCAGCAGAAGCAGTGTGAGCAGCAGCTGGACAGAGGGGATTCTGCTGCTCTGATCTGCTCTGATCTGGGCAGAGCTCCCTTGGAGCCCTGTGTCCAGCTCTGGAGCCCTCAATACAGGAAGGACATGGAGCTGATGGGAGCTGGGCCAGAGGAGGCCACGGAGATGCTCAAGGGCTGGAACAACTCTGCTCCCAGGACAGGCTGAGGGACCTGGGATTGTTCAGCCTGAAGAAGAGAAGGCTCCAGGGAGACCTTAGAGCACCTTCCAGTGCCTGAAGGGAGCTGATCCAAAGCCTGGAGAGGGGATGTTTCCAAGGGCCTGGAGTGAAAGGAAAAGGGGCAATGGTTTAAATGAGAAAGGAGTGGACTGAGATGAGAACTAAGGAAGAAGTTCTTTCCCAGCAGAGTGGTGGGCACTAGAACAGGTTGCCCAGGGAAGTGGTGGAGGCCCCATCCCTGAAGACATTCCAGGTGGGGCTTGAGGAGGCTCTGAGCACCCTGCTGTAGTTGCAGATGTCCCTGCTCTCAGCAGGGGGGTTGGACTAGATGAGCTCTGGAGGTCCCTTCTCACCCAGACATTGCTAGGATTTCTAAGGCACAAGCACAATTTGCCCAGATGCATCACTGAAGAGTGTAGTATGTAATCCCAGTCGTCGGCAGCTAGTCCCATGAGCCTGTGCTAGTTTTCTAGTTTCCAGCGAGTCCCATGAACCTCTAGAACATCCATCCCTAGGGATGATGCTGGTTTGTCTAGGATTAAAAGCTTCCTGCCACAAAATTCATGTAGTTCTGGCTGTAGTGTCACCATTGCCAGCGATGCTCACCACCAGAAAAAGGAGAGAAAAGTCCTGAAACTCTGTAACACAGAGATCATGAAAAGGACAGTGTGGTGACAAGTGGAGTACACCAGATAGATGGGGTTTGTAACCACTCGTGGCCTTTTCTAGTGAATAGCAGTGTAAAGTGAAATCCATGCTGGGCTGTTTAAGAGGGAGAGATCTATTCCCTATTGCCATTAATTCTTCCCTGCTGCTCTTAGGCCACACCTACTTCAAAAGTGAATCCAGACTCAGATCTTGACAGAGATCGTGACCCTGTTGAAACCAATGGCTCTTTTATTTTATCCTGGAATTCAGTGAGGCCAGGCTTTCATCTCTGGTGTTTTCCCCTAATGTGGCCTTTTTTGTGCACTTGCTCCAAAGTGTGGTGTTTCTGTTTCTACTTTTTTACTTTTTTTCTTCCTATTCCTTTGAAAATTATTTGAAAATTTACCTTTTTAGCAATATACTGTAAACTTGATCACGAGTATGAGAAAATGTGGGGAAATTTCACTTCACGGCTGAGCAGATAAGGATGAGTTGTGCTTAGTCTCCAGATGGGTTTTTCTGTATACTTTTCTATCATTGTAAAATGTCTTTAGTTTTGATGAAATGGAGCAGCAAACGAAAAAAAATAAATCAATCTGGTTTTTAAGAGACTGCAGAAACTCAGATACTGAGATGGTTTGTGCCTCAACCTACACAGCTAGGGCTCAGAAAAATGTGAAATATTAAAGTTAATGGTGGATTTATTTATTGATACTTTAGTGTTGTATAAACAATATTCACACCACTCTTCAATTAAGTTATTTATCTGGAGGTAGGTACACCACAGTTGTGTTTGGGTTTGCCATGTTTTCCTGTTCTGTACAGACACAATGAGGCTTTTTGGAGGTCGGAACTGGTTTTGTCATTTCAGGGCTGGTGGCATTTGCAATAAGGGCAGTTTGCAGAGGACGTTCCTGGTGGACTTTGTGCAGGGTTTGTAGAGTTCAGAGAACATACATAGTGGAGGGGGCAGTGGGACATTGTGCTGGGTAATCAGTTGGGTTATGGTTGAAACAAATGGCTGATGAGTCTTAGTTGAAATCTCCTGTTCCTGCCCTCAGGTGATGGTAGTGGATTACAGGTCTCACCTGCAATTCCTGTGCACAGACACACATCCCCACCTCCTTAGATGAACAAAACTTGCTGATGAAGTAATCTCCAGCAGCTCTTCAGATGACTCCTTTGAAACTCAAACCTACAGTTGTTTACAACTTGCAGATGAGACCATAAGTTACATTCCACTTGTCCCTCTCCCCCCACACCCCAAGACTTTAGGAAGATACCTTCATAAGCATTATCGATACATCCTTTCAATAAAGGAGCAGAAATTCCAGTGCACTTCAGTGCCCTATTTGCTCTGTCACAGACAGTTGATCTTGTTTCCATCAAGAGTTTTCTATTAACAGCCAGGGAGTAGCACACTTCACGTTGGACTTTATTTCTTGGCATTATGCTCACCATTCCCAACATTTTTGTGGTTGTGAAGAGATACTTGCAAATGTGAAAAATAGTCTCCTCTAGTGCTTATATTTGTAGTGTCAGTTCACATTTGATATGAGTTTAGCTGACATGAAACATGAAGATTAAGCAACACCCTCTGAAATATTTTTATTATATTAATATTATAATAATTTATTTTAGAGCAAACAAGTGAGTGGCCCAAAAGCCCAAGTGGACAGATGACATTTGATTTCACAAACCAGGTTTTCGCATTATGGTATGTTCTGGAGACACAGGACAGGGGACTAATGGTGTGAAGATCAACTTGGTTTTGTTTTCAAACAGTAAATCATCTGAAATTAGAGCTATGAGAGTGGATGACAGCCTGGCACCAATGGAACCGCAGGGGACCTGGGCTGACTGGGGCACAGTCACTGTTTACACAACTCTCTGAAAGGATTCTCCACAGTTTCAAGTGCTGACAACAGTTGGTTGCCTTATTTGCTCAGACCAACTGATGCTGGTTTTTTGGTGGTGATTGTAAGTAGAGGTAAGATTCTTTATTTAAGCCAGCTCTCCCCTGGACTTCTCAATAACCTCAGACAGCCCTTATTGCCTCATAGTGCTGACTTCAGCAGGAGTTTGGAGCATGCAAATGAATCAAAGGTGGATGGGATTTTGGAACGGCAGCATTCTGTAGTTGGGGATTTCTAGATGGGCTGGTCATTTCTACTTCAAAGAAAGAACAAAGACAAGGTAGTGAAGTTTTGGCTTTACTGCAGTGCTGTATAATGATGGAGACCAACACATTCAGTTCAATCTCTGGGCTTGCCACAAACACTTGCTTGCAACACTGCAAATCACATGGAGAGGAGAAAAGTTGAAACAAACAGCACTGGTTGTGATGCATGCCATAGGAACTCAGCGTGCATTCACCGGTGTTTATTTTAATTTTTTTTATTACCAAAACATTTTTTTTAACACCAAACTTAATATTGTAGGCTGTGAAGTAGACATAAGCATTCAAAGCACTGAGCATATAATTTCTTCTGGAAAATATTTGTATTTTAAGATATTATGCTGGCATTCTTGGACATCACAGGCACATCTGAAAAACTTTAGGAGAAAATCCCATCATCTGACATTAATCCATGAGGAACTGGTGTATTATTGAAGAAAAGTCATTCCATAATGTGACTATATTTTGGTGGTTACTCTTGCTTAGGTTGTGTGAAAAGAACTGAGTATAGTGCTAAATGCAAATTCAGTCATAAATGTCCCTGGGGAACATGGAATTCCCATAAAAAGAGTTTCTTGGTTTTTCCCAAAGTGACAGGATACTGTTTTCTCAAATAGAATTCTGGTATTATTTGTAATAGTTACAGACTTGTATGAAGAAGTTGAGATTTTGGTAGAAAGTGTGAATTTTTCATACAAATTTACACTGCTTTTTAGGTCAAAGTTGCACAGTCAGAAATCAGAAGCTGGCAAGTAATTCCCACATGAATGAGAAACTGGTGATAGACTTGAAATGTAGTTTTAGGGTAGTTTTGTGGCGATGTGCTGTATTCCCAGAGCCTGTATGCAGCCTTACTTCCCTGAACACAGGCGNGACCAACACATTCAGTTCAATCTCTGGGCTTGCCACAAACACTTGCTTGCAACACTGCAAATCACATGGAGAGGAGAAAAGTTGAAACAAACAGCACTGGTTGTGATGCATGCCATAGGAACTCAGCGTGCATTCACCGGTGTTTATTTTAATTTTTTTTATTACCAAAACATTTTTTTTAACACCAAACTTAATATTGTAGGCTGTGAAGTAGACATAAGCATTCAAAGCACTGAGCATATAATTTCTTCTGGAAAATATTTGTATTTTAAGATATTATGCTGGCATTCTTGGACATCACAGGCACATCTGAAAAACTTTAGGAGAAAATCCCATCATCTGACATTAATCCATGAGGAACTGGTGTATTATTGAAGAAAAGTCATTCCATAATGTGACTATATTTTGGTGGTTACTCTTGCTTAGGTTGTGTGAAAAGAACTGAGTATAGTGCTAAATGCAAATTCAGTCATAAATGTCCCTGGGGAACATGGAATTCCCATAAAAAGAGTTTCTTGGTTTTTCCCAAAGTGACAGGATACTGTTTTCTCAAATAGAATTCTGGTATTATTTGTAATAGTTACAGACTTGTATGAAGAAGTTGAGATTTTGGTAGAAAGTGTGAATTTTTCATACAAATTTACACTGCTTTTTAGGTCAAAGTTGCACAGTCAGAAATCAGAAGCTGGCAAGTAATTCCCACATGAATGAGAAACTGGTGATAGACTTGAAATGTAGTTTTAGGGTAGTTTTGTGGCGATGTGCTGTATTCCCAGAGCCTGTATGCAGCCTTACTTCCCTGAACACAGGCGAAAATCCCATGAGCTGTTTGTGTTGTCACCACAAAATGGACATAACTCCAAGTGGTGTTCAGAGAAGCCGTCATTCCAATGTGACCTCTTTCTCTGCTCTCACACTCCCTTTGCTTGCCCAGAACCGTCACTCACTCTGCTCAGGCACCAGCAGCAGCCTTGGGTGCAGTTCACACCCTGTCTTGTTCTGTCCATTGGGCGCAAACAGTTTCATAGGATCATCGAAGTGTCTGGGTTGAAAGGGACCTCTAGAGCTCATCTAGTCCACTCCAACCTGCTGAGAGCAGGGACATATTGTATATACATTCATAAACACTACATGTATACAGCATTTCTGAGCACATAGGCACAGACATCCATGGAGGCAGGAGAAGCACAAATGTGGGAGCCACAATAACACTGCTCCTGGCTGATGGTGGTATGTTACAGAATTTGTTTCCATGTTAATGGATCACAGAAAAAAAATCTTGTAAGGATTATTTTAATTTGTAAAACATTTGTATTCCCTACTGTACTGCAATAGAAGGAATGTGCCAACTGCCAATCTGTTAAGAAATATAATACAATTCCATGTACTTTCATTTTGAAATAAGAACTGAAACATATTTGCTGCAGAAGAACTGATCTTCATAGCCCTGGCAAGAGGTGAAGGCTGGGAGTCAACTCACTCCTTGGGGCTGTAATCCCTTCGTGGGAATCTAGATTTGTCGCTACCGTATGCACACCCTGATGGCTTCCAGAAAAACAAAGTTTTAATAACATCACAAAATGCACAACAAATCCCCGACCAGCCAGTACTTCAAGTTCAGGAACACATCAAGCAGCACAGCCATCTCAGAACTGCAAAAAGAGGCAGGATTCTGGACCTTCTGCTGGAAAAAAAATAATAAATTATTGCCTGCATATGCTACCAGTAAATCAACACTCACTTAACCACCCCAGAGCATGAAACTCGGCATAATAGATCTTTCATAGCTCACAGGAGAGGTCATGGTACAAGAATGTTGAACAATACAACACAATCTTTTGTAGGTAAGTAACTTTAAGGCAGGAGGTGTAAGTTGTTGCAACAATAGAAACCTCAGAGGAGATCATCAGAAAATGATTAACATGTTTTTTCAAAGGAATGTGCACAATCGACAATATTTTCAACACAGACATATATTTCAAACCTCTGGTGTCCTGTTTCTTATGTTTTATACACACAGAGAGAGCTCAGATTTTGGTTTTGTTTCATTTACTCCATATTTCTGCTACTTACAATTACCTGAAGCATTATGATCAGATTTTTCACACATGTATTTATTTGAAACAGTTCCCACTAAAGAGACTTTCAGAAAAGAAACCTAATGTTGAATACAGCTAATGGTGCACTGTATTTTTTATATTTAATATGACACTTGATGGTTTGTTGAACTATTTGATGATGCTTGTTATAAACGTTCACTTTGTTGAAATCCCAAACTAACATCAAGAATACAAACTTTCTTCCACAGACCATACACTTCATATTGCCTGTTTCTTATATTCGGCCTCCCTCTTCCTTAGCAGGAGATGTCTAAATAAGACAACACTCAATTTATTTTTTTCTAAAAAATAGAGTTCTGATGAAATTAATATAAGATTATGCACTCATCTTGATTTGCTGAAGTCCAAGTTCGCCAACAATCCAGGTGACCCAGAATTACAACTGGCTATAACCAAAGAGGGCAAGAACCTCCACAGACAGCTGCACACAAAGGTTGGCTGTTGCCCAGTGCCCCACCAGCGAGGTTGGCTTTTCCTCCCACAAGGAGCTGACTGCCATGACAGTGCTGCCCCTCTTCCCAGGGATGCTGCCCACCTGGGTATGAGCCATCGGGGAGGCGCCAGGATAGGCCGAACCCGGCCACGCTCCAGCCCTTTTCTCTTGAACTGGTTCATCACAGGAACATCTCAGACAACTACATGATGTCAAGATGAGTTTGGAAGACTGATGTGAAAAGCACAGCCCAGGTGGGAAGCCACAGCCACTGACAACATGATCAGGAGATCCAGGTTTTGAGCAAGACAAGATGGCCAAGGAAAGAGAGTCCAATGTCTCAGTTTCACTTTCTGAAGACACCTCTAGGGACAGCCAAGGAGACACAATAAGTGGGCAACAAAGAGCACACCTCTTCACTTTCACACCTCTAAAAACAAGCTGTCACTTCCTGGGAGCATCAGGAAGGAGCAGAGAAGGAAGTTTTGACAATGAATCGAGGCCTGGAAAGAAGCAGAGGAAATTCAAACCTGTAGGAACCAAATGCTTTGCCTCAGCCATGAAAAGCATTCAAACAATGTCTCCATTTTCAGTTGCTTCCTCTTCATAATTTCCTGAGAATCTTCAGGGCCAATGCAGGGGAGCTCTGCACCCAGAGATGCTTCTGGCCCACCAGACAGCATGCAGGCTGCCTGCTCCCCTCTGACAGGCATCTTCTTCACCCAAGTGTCTTGGATGAGACTGTTTCAGACACACATGAGCTCAGCTACTTTTCAGCACCAAGTCACATTTTTTTGTTTGCCATTCTGAAGACTTTTGGGTACCCCTCCCCCAACTCTTACTTTGAAACTGCCTCTTACTTTGAAAAGTCCCAGCTCTTCAACTATGATGTCACAATGCATTGCCGTGAAAAATTAATTTAGAATTATAATCACTAAATTGTAACTTCTTTGCATGGCAAAGGAACACACAGAGGGGTATTGCGGTTTAAACAAAGATTTTCTATAATTAGTGATAATAACAAAGGAAATATTCATAATTACATCAAAGGATTCTTCACTGAGTATTGTTTTTATTTGCTTCCTGAGGGAGCATAGAGTTCTCTGAAAAGATAATGCTACTTTAGGCAGATATAGGTAAATTGAAAAAAGGACATCTAGAGACTCCAACTTCAAACCAAGACCTAAAAAATACTCCAAAATCCATAATAGTCCTCCAGCTGATCTGACTGCAGACCAGGCATCAGTTCTCTCCTATGAACACAGCACACTGACATGTCTATAGTATGTAAACACCTTTTCAGATGTACACGACACACACAGCACTGCAGCATACCCTGGGCATGTGTCTCTGCATATAGGAGACATAGTCCGGGGATTAGTTTCATCCACCAACATAAACATAGGACTAATTTTGTTTAGTACAGATAGCTAAAAATAGCCAAGAGTAATGTTATGCAATAAAACCTGGTATATGCTTCTCCTTTTCAGCTGAGAGAATCTGACATAGTTTCAAATAGAAAGAGGCAGCAGTCTGACCAGAACACAATATATATTCATTTCATTCTCTTCCAGAGAGACAGCATTTGAATTTCCCATACATTAAAGATGTCATATCATTTCAACAACTTAAATAGTAAATGATGATCGAAAATTCACAACACTTCTGCCCTCCCCTGGAAAAAAAAATAGGTCAAAAATAAATTGAAACAAATTGTCTTTTACTCCTTTTTATGCATTTGAGAGAGAGAGAGAGAGAGAGAGAGAGAGAGAGAAAATGAGGGAGATAAATCTGCATAATACTGAACCGAATCTTTTTAATTCCAGTCAGCTTTTATCATTCAATCACCAAGCCTGTATGTGGAAAAATTCATGCTAATTCCCCCTAGCAACAGCCACAGCCTATCGGGGGGAACCCTGCACCAGGCAGCTGCCAGCCAGCAAGAATAACTCTAAGTAGGTCAGCCCTGCATTTCTAAAAATGCCACGGTCTAGTAACCCCACTGTCCCGTCTGTCTGCCCTGCCCCATAATAACCTCGCTCGCTCAGTGACACAATGACACACTGCCCTGTTAGAGCGCAATCAAATCAAGCTGCATTATTCTGCTGCGAGCATCGCTGCTGGATGAAGGATCTGGCGAGGGGCAGCATTAATCAGGCAACCATTCATGTCCACTAGCACTTCACTCTGGAGATAGGGCCTGCATTAATGACCAGCTGTTTGAACCAACACAAACAAAATAATGTCTTCCACCCCGCTGGCCGCGTAGAATACGCTCTTCTAATCATTAAGGTTATTCTCATTGACTAAACCAAAGATGTAAATTAAAGAGCCCCAGACAATGCCAGCTTTTGTAACCTTCTATTAATTAAAGTAAGTATATTTAAATTATCCTGCACACAATTCAAAGAGCTATTGGTTTAATATACAGTCATCTCCTCCTACAAATTTGTGTTCACAGTCCAAAAAAAACCCAAAAAACCAACACAACAAACACACCAAAAAGAAAACCCCTCCAAACTACCAATAAACCCACCCCAGTGTTTACATAATGAAATCTACCTAACCTGGTAAATTAAAGAGTGGCATAAACAGAGTTGAACTGCAACCGACTTCTGCTGGGAGCAGGGAACCACGCCAGGCTGACGGCAACCGGGTGGCAAGACCTGCCACAGCCACGCACGCCGACTATTGTGGAGAGGTCCTGACAAAACCCTACACACACCTCCCAGCCACAGTGTGCAGAAAGGCCAGCCAAGCAGATTAAACACCCCCTGCAATCCCACTGCCTAAACACTGCCGAGTGTCCTGTACAGACCTACAGATAATCCTGGAGGTGGGAGAGCTGTGCCCAGGAGGTGTCTGGCCATGTGCCTTTAAGAGCCCTACAGATAATCCTGGAGGTGGGAGAGCTGTGCCCAGGAGGTGTCTGGCCATGTGCCTTTAAGAGCCCAGAGTTGCACACATCCCATTTCCCCACACAGACCCGGGGACCCCTGGGTGGCTGCGAGATGCTGCATGAAGGCCCTTCTGCCCCCCTCTCACTCTTAACTGGGGAAGCTTTAATAGAAACCACACCAGAGCCCAGCGAGTCTTCTCTGGGGTGTTACTGCAGTATCAAGCTTGCAACACCAGAAGCGACATCCAACATACATGCTTTGTGTTTAATTACACCATTCCCTTCTAACACCTCCCTGCGGCTCACCAGGCTCTCCTCCCAGAGCAGCTCCTGCAGCTGACTGAAAAGGATGGAGCTGGGAAAGGCATTTTTTAGGATGGAGGGTTCATCTGCAGGTTGCTGTTTGGTTGGTTGGCTTTTTTTCTGAAGGATTCACCCTTTCCTGGGTGAACACATGCCCTCTGACATGCTGCTAATTCAGTCTTCACTGCTGCAGAGCTCAGCCGGCCATGCACATGTAATCCATCCACTCTGGATTTGGGAACACAGAAGATTCATTAATAATTTTGCTCATTCTTGTTTGAATCAGGCTTGATAACCAGGTTATGGCTGTCTTCCTTCGCTCTATGGCACACATCACATAGCTATTCTTGGAGAGATACAGTCACTGACGTAACTGTGGACTCCTAATTACAAGCTGCTGACATTTTGCTTGTCTTTGCAGCTTTGAAGCTGGGGCTTGAGAGTCTCTCTTCCTCCTCCTAGCTTGCTTTAAACTGCATGAATTAGAAGCACAGCACAGATTCAGAAAGGTACAGGAGCAGCACAAACTACCTCTCAGAGCCTGCTGGATTGCCAAGGTTATTTTTCTTTAAGCAAACAGAAAACTACAGTTTGGGAGTAATAAGACTCCTTTGCCCCCAGCACAAGAATGTTATCCAACAGCTGGCTAAATATAATCCAACACACAAGGCTGCCTTTGTAGGGTGGGTAACAAATAGTGGAAGGGCCAGACAGGCGTCTTGCAGGGTAGCTCACCATGACTATTGGGAAATCCCCTTGAACACATTTTAGGATGACATTACGGTCTATGGATCTGTATAAAAGGAATTAAAAAGAAAAAAAAAAGGAAAAGGAAGAAAAATCCCTCCACTTTCTGAGTAGGCAGCTGCCAGAAACCATGCCAAGCCCTGCTAGCTGAGTGCAGTACTTGTTTCCCCCATTTCTGCATTGTTCAGACATGGTCAAACCAAGCTGCCTACCCAACTAAATATGCCTGTACTGTGACAAGTCCACCTGCTCTGAAACCACAGTCTCCCCCCTACACCTTCAGCAATAACAAAAATACACACACAGGTACGTTTCAGAGAAATCTAGTGCCAGATGCAAGCATTGCCTTTTTGCAATAGATAAATAATCCTTTTTCATTAGAGGCTGATTTTGAAATTCTAAAAACAAAAAACAAAAAAACAAAAACAAACCACCACCAACAAAAATAATAAGAAAAAAATTTTAAATATAACACTGAATATAAATGCTCAGTTGAGCATTTAGTCATCTGATGGCTGTGGTAGCCAGCTGGTCTAGGAGTCATCTGGGATGCATTTATTTTGATTAGATTGATCACATTTCTATTTACAGTATAGAATTTTTCACCATACTGAACGCAGCTGTGTTTATAAAGATTTTAAGATGGAGAAAACGAAAGCCGCCAGTTTCTCTCAGCACAGTGCTGAAGATTCAGTGCTTCAAGGTGTGAAGCGGAAAGGATCTGCTTTCACATTTCTTAAAAGAATTCTGCCTACATCTGTTTTTGTAAAGTGCCGCCTCAGTCAGGAAATGGGTGTAGAGCTCTGGCTGAAAATACAAGCTGCAATCAAGTCTGACCCAGCAAAGTGACACACTCCCTCAGCTAACTGGTCAGAAACATCTGCCTTTCATGTCTATACATGCTCACACACACAAAGCACATACATATATATATATACACATATATACACACAGAGTGCGTGGCCGCTGTTTTCCCTGAGGTGATGCTGCTCATCACCTCCCTCCCTGATGGCATCAGGAGTGTTCAAGCTACAATTTACAGTCCCTCTGTCCACACATTGCTTTGTTCACCAACCATCCTCTCTGCAACAGGACCAGGCACACGGCATGTAGCATTTCTTATTCCTTCCCATTTGCATTTGCTCTCTCCTTCTCCCAAGGCTTTACTCTAACAGGCAGACAGAGCCGATACCTTATTTATCCATGTCCAGCAATACGCTGAGGTGAAACCCGACTGCAGCACTGTGGCTTCCCCACGTTAATCCTCTGGAGCAGCAGAGGCTGGATTCTTGTTGCTGATGCCCTTGTCAAGAACTGGATTACTTTACATCATATTTCTTTAAGCTTTCACCCACTCCAGCCTAGATTAACACCCCTCCTTTCTCCTCCCTCTCTCCCCCCCCCAAAAAAAAGAAACCCCCCCAAATCATCATGTATTACAACCCTTTGCTCCAGAACCAACAGAGAAAAAAATGCAGCTCCTCAGCTCTTCTTCCTTGGCAATGTGCAGACGGGTGAGATTCAAGTCAGCCAAGCCTGGGTGAAGCGCGGGCAGCGAGACTGCAGCAGCCCCAGCAGCAACACCAGCAGCAGCAGACACAGCAGCAGTTGCCCAGGTACATGGGGGACAGTCAGGCTGTGTCGAGAGCTGTGCAGCGTCGATTCTGGAAGAAAAGGCAATCTCACTTCTCCGGAGCGGTGCAGCCTTGTGCCTGCAGGAACGGAGAGGAGGCAAGACCCAGAATTAAAAATAAAGCTCAAAACAATTAAGAAGAAATAATATAACTATAATAAATTATTGTAACTTTATTTTTTCTGGGGGTTGGGAGTTTCTGGGGAGGAGGGGGAAGGGAGGATGTGTGTCTCTTTTTCCTCTGTGCCCCCAAAGTCTCCTGTATTTCTGGATGCTACTGTCCAAGAGTGCCGAGTCACAAAGGCTCACTCTCCAAAGCACAGTGAGACCAGCATCACATGAGAAACCACATGACGCACCCAAATCGGATGCTGATGCGGTCCCTTATTTCACATGGGGGGGGGGGGGGGGGGGGAGATTCTCAACCGAAACGCCCCTTTCTGGTGATTAGAAACTATTTCCCTTAAAATATTATTTTTTTTTTTTCAAAAGGCAAAAAAATATAAAAATATCTCCGTATCTATCCATCTTCAACACCAATTCTTCAGGAGGCAGGAGAATGCTGTTCCACAGACATTAGCTGGATGGCAGCAATATTACTTCCAGGCTACGTTATTCAAAGCTGGTTCCACTTAAGTGAATTCCTGAAAAGCATACTCCATATCTTCATAACATGAACAGGCTCAGAAAACCAACTCCATTATCGTTCCCTGCAATCTGTATCTAAACCTGTGTTCTGAATAATTTATTTGAAACTAATAAACTCTTTGCCAAGACCACTCCTTTTCCCACTCAGCCCCTCTCTCATGAGCGACTACAGCAAGAAACAGAGGGGCTGTCACCGCTCTCGTAACTGGCAATTTTAGCAAATGCTCTGTTCCACAAAATAATCAGGAGAAAAAAAAACAAAACAAAAAAAAAAAAAAAAAAAACAACAAACAAACAAACAAAAAAAAACAGAAATGAGCAGAAGGCTTTATTCCTCACACATAGACCTGAGTGGGCTCTCTCCGCTTTGCAGACGGTGGCAACATTTTCCTGACATGGCCGACTCAGAAGCTTTCAATCCAAGTCAAGAAGCAAAAGCTCTTGCCTGCCAATTCCTGCAGAGGTCTTGTACCACAGCGGTTCATGCAGAAACATCTGGACACCCCTGGCAGTCCTCGAATCACTGCATGCAGCTCCGCAAGGCTGGTCACTCGCAGGGCACCAAGCAGTTAACATCCTTGGCTGTTTTACCATCTTGCCTATAGGAGCATGGAACTGAGGGACTGATTTGCTTGAGAAACAAAAGCAAGAAAAGCAGAGACCTTGACGATCGATGGAATTGCTGCTGTGTAAAGTTATCATCCAACAAGCAGCAAGCGCTCTGTAGTTCATTTTACTCCTAACAGTTGCTCAGTGTGACTGAGCAGGTAGCACAGAGTCCTCCATCCCCTTTGTCTGCAAACGCCAGGCACCACCTCGCAACGCTGCACCCCCCGACTCTTCACACTGAAATCGTACCGGGTGTGGCAAAAGGCGAGTGGAGAGCTGGATCCACACGCCTCTTCTGCACAGCAGCCCGCTGAAGAGTCCCAAGGTACATGATGGAGATCAAGCACAGAATTCCCCAGAAGAGACAGAGATGCCTACTGCTCACCCAGGGAAGCGCAGTCGGAGCAACAGCCCTGTGCTCTTTCATGCTGATTTCAACCTTTCCAACTGTTCACGCAATAGCACATTGCAAAAAATTGCACAAGGCAGTTGTAGCTTGTTCTCATTGGCTCCTACCAGAGAGGGGTTTTGCAATGGGCTGCATCTAGGAGTTGCCCAAATTCCACGTAAAATCCAGTTGTAGCATTCACAATGTGCAGTTAGTGTTCTGGAAAGCTTCAGGACTGCACGCACAGAAATCACAGGATTACCACAGACGGCCGAGAGCATTTTCATCTGTGGAGTTACTAATTTCAGCATTGACAAGTTTTTGCTGGAAAATTACATTGGGCCACCAAACTCAGACTGTAGCTAATGGATATAACACTGTATTTCCCGATGCAGTGTCAGTTAACAAGGAGAACAAAGGCTACAGATGACTTTGTCCTCAGTCCAAATAATGAAAGCTACTGAGGCAGGGAATCAGTGCAGCACAGTATGTATCTTCAGGGCTTAAGAGAAGCTGTCTTGGTGACCAGTCTTACTGTTCTTAGCCTATAACAATTATAACAGCATGGCTCACAATGGCTTCTCGTCCATTCTCATTAGTTTCTAAGACAGAGCTGCAGGAGTTCTTGACTCTGTGAGCTGATGATTGTCCCTACTTCATACGAGTACCTCATTTATCTGTTCTGACTTAGAATCATGTTGGTTGGAGGAGTCCTCTGGAAGTCATTTAGTGAACTCCCAGGCTATCAGCAACATTACATCATGCCAGCTGCAACTTCATCCTGAAGACCCTTGGAGATGGAAATTCCATAACCTCTCTGCATAACCTCTTCCAGTGCTACACCTCCCTCCTTGGGAAAATAAACGTGCAGGAAATAAATGTGTATGTGTTACATACACAACCTTCACTGGACTGCTAGTGGAAAAGACTAAATTGCATACATTTTCCTAGATCTAACACTAAAAAAAAAAAAGATAAGAAATTAAGATACTTTTTATACTCATTTAACCAAGTTCAGCTCAAATCAGTAGCACTTCCAAACTGCCACCATCTGGTTATCATTTTGATATCTAGATACTTCCAGTTCAGCTATTAACCAAACCACTAAACCCCCTGATAATGATCCTGTGTGTTCTGCAATGTGTTGGAGAAATGGGAGAAAAAATGAAGACCAGATGCATGTGAAACCTGAACTACTCTCAGAAGCCAGAATTGAGGCTGAACGAATATGGTACCTGGAGGACACGGGTTTATTCAGAATACACAGTTCAGGACACATTTTTCAAAGAGACCTGAAAAAGGAGTCCTGCATTATTTCTAAATAAATCCACAAGTTTGTGAAAACCCTCCCATATAGGTACAAAATGTACTTAGCTTTAAGTATGCCCAAGAGTAACTCATTCATGGAGGGGAGAGAGGGGAAGAAACAGGAATTACTAAGAGAAAGACCAGTCATAGCTTCTTCCAAAATACAAGATTTAGATGAAGAAAAACTCCCTGGAAGAGACAGCCCTATGCACACAGAGCCTAAAAAATCTCATTTGTTCACTGCAATCCCTTTAGATTACCTCCCTACTCAATCCTTTGAACACTCTTGAAATCTTGAACCCTCTCCAAATCTCTACCATAGGTACTTTACTCTGTGAGATGCTGTTAACTCTCAAAGTCATTCACTGGCAGATTCCAAAATCACCTCTCTGAAGTTACTTTCTCAGTCAAACTCCATAGGATTTTTCTCCCACATTTATACAGCAAATGGAGAATTAGGAAGTTGTCCAAATGGAACATATGAGGGTGCAGGAAAGACTTTCTGGTTGACATCAATACTGCCTGAGATCACATGAAAGCTTTGAGGCTGGAAGGTACAGAAAGAACTGAGCTTATTTTGGATGTTGCTTTGACAGCTCATCAACAGAAATTTTCCCAATACCAATTTGGTGCTGGCATTTGGAGGTGTGTTCTCAATTTGATCATAAATCCTGCTCCATAGCTTTGTGCTACATCAGTGATACACTAACTACCTTGGATATGATGTAAATTGTCTACAGGGAACAGGCTTTGGAGTAAAAGATTCAGCAGAGAAGATATAAGAACAATATGATAAATTAGAACAATATACAGACAGTCCAAAATGAGCATAACTGATGACCACTTAAAGGCTTCTGGATTTTATGGAGGGATTTTCAGGTACTTTTAAATCAGATTCAGTATACTTCTTCATATGGCTAATTATCTGCTCACACTACAACAAGGATCTCTGAAAGTCTAAGATCTATTGAACATCACTGAAAATGGAAATTTGTATCCCAGGTCTGAGATAGTTGCCTTGTTACAGAGAACAAGACCTAACCTCAGGTAAGCGTTAGGACCCAAAACAGGAAAGCTACACAACCACCTTTAGGACACCAGCTTTTCATTTTGAGAAAAACCCCTTCTGCATCTTTCTTCCCAAAGTCACAGAATCACAGAA